>SJYC01018295.1:0-11503 GCA_006408675.1 Madoqua kirkii
CAATGAACATGAGAGTGCAGATCTCTGAAATCGCGTTTTCGTTTCCTTGGGATGTAAAGTGGGACTGCTGCGTCATATGGCAGTGCTGTTTTTAATGTTTTTCAGGAATCATCATTCTGGTTCCCTTAGGGCTGTATCAATTTATATTCCCACCAACAATGCACAGGAGTTTCCTTTTCTCCACACCCTCACCAACCCTTTTTTCTGATCTTCTTAGTCTTAGCCGTCTGTGTGGCTGAACCACACTGACCCCACTTCTCTGTCCCATCTCAGGACTTCAGCCCTTCCCTCCCCCTTCCCTTTCTGCATGGCTGAGCTTTAGCTTATTCACAAGAAATGTGCCCAGCCAGATCAGTTTCCTATCAGCATCTCCCCTTGCCTTCATCTGATATGAAAACTGGAAGAATGTCTTTTGCTGAGGAAGTTGGTTAAGTCCAGAGATCCTTGGAGGGGAGGAAATCCCTTGGTTCCTCCTGGTGCAGCGGTGTTTCTCCCTTAGTGAGAGTATTAGTCACTCAGTCGTGTCCGACTCTTTATGACCCCATGGGCTGTAGCCCACTAGGCTCCTCTGTCCATGGAATTCTCCAGGCAAGAATATTGGAGTGGGTAGCCATTCCCTTCTCCAGGAGATCTTCCCCACCCATGAATCAAAAACACATCTCCTGAAATGCAGGAAGATTCTTTACCTTTTGAGCTTGTCAGATTCTATTTTTAGCTTTGGCCCCTTTAAATACCCCTGTAGCCTTTTCTGTGGTGAAAGTGTAGCTGAGAATGCCTCAGCATCTTAGGTCACCCAGTTGTAAATTACTCAAGGTAAAATTCATAATTGTTCTTCATGGAGTTGCCTGCTTTGTTGTTTGGTCTCAAAGCTCCTTCTCAGCTCAGAGGATATTATTCATTATCCCCACCATCCAACATCATTCTAACAGGTATGAGATGATATCTCAGTGTGCTTTTCATTTGCATATTCCTGATGATTACTGAGGAAGTGCATTTTATCCTAAGAATCCACTCCAGTTGATTGATGATGGTCTCCTGGAAAGGCGTGTTGAGAAATTTTCTCAGACCTCATGAGAACACGCTGTACTTGATTATAAATATCTGGGCACTGAAAGAGGCAGTCTGTCTGCCTGACGTGATTTTACCATTCTTGACTTAGTTAGGAAATTATATTAAAAGAAGAAACACAAGTTTCCTAAATTCTGGAATTTAACTCCTAAGAAACCTGGACTATGTTTCAAGCAGGAAAATTGGCTTCAAATCTCAGTTTCTACCTTTGTTATGACTAAGACTTTATTATCATCACTGACTTCTGTGGATCTCCGTTGTTTCAACTAGAAACTGGAAATGGTAGTGATTCCTACCTCACAGCTCTGTTATTAAAGTTTAATAAGGTCATATCTGTTAAGTATTTAGCATCAGATAATTGTTCGGTAGATATTGGTTATTCCAATTAACTGAAGGACTCAGGGCACCAGGGCAGCAGAGAAGGCATTAAATTCAGACATTCTGTTTGCTCAGGGGTAGCTTAAAGGTATTTACATGACAAAAGTAAGCCACAGAAGGAAAACGCTGGGAAAGGAGAGCAAGAACATTGATAAATAGTTCCAAGTAAAAGCAATTTTAGCCTAAAACCCTAAGGCTGTCTTCTCTCTCTTTCTCTGGGTGACTGTCAAACCCCAGAGATACGGCTTCTCACAGTAGCCACAGACAGAGATAAATCACGCGCTGGATGGGCAGTAACTACACTTGAAGTCCGGGTGGGTGGACTTGCTGTCAGAAAGAAGCGCAAGGAGCCTGATGGATTTAATGCAAAAGACAAATCAAGGTGTGAGTGTGTGTGCACATGTGGGCGTGAGTGCATGCACTCATGCGTGTGCATACGTAGTTCAAGGAAAACAGGTTCATTCTCAGAAGAAAAATCCTGCCCTGTCTTTCCCTGCTAGTATTCATGAAGTCACCAGGCACTTTTCCAGTTCACTTCACTCTCCACTGACCATCTATCCCATTTATGGGGTCCCTGGTGGAGCTCCAGGGAGCACCCACCGGGTGTGCCCCTCATGCCTAGGGCTCCACGACTGTCTGTTGAGAACTTGAGAGCATAAGCTCCTTTCACATCTATTATGAAGCAATTCTTTCTTTCCACCAACTTCTGGTGGCAACAGCCTTGAAAGAACAGCTTAGAAGAGATATTAGTCAATTTGTGAGATTTGAATTTGAAGCAAAGGAAATAAAAGACAAGTAAAAGCCCTTACTTCTGAGACTAAATATTACAGTTTCGACATACACTCTTAATAGTTTATCAAATCGATGAACACTTTGTTATTGTAATAGTTCTCTGGACTTTATGGTGTTTCCCTCATATACATAAACCAGAAAAAAAAAAGCACAATAACCTCGATTCTAGGTAGAACAGATTCTATTACAGGCATTTAACGAATTTAAAAAAAATTATAACAACATCTCTCTGACGGTACTTTCTACTGACCTTCTTTTCTGAATTTGCTCTCACTATATGTGACTCCCTTGCAACCAACACACAGCCTTAGAAATGAATGCAAAGCATTTAACCACACCCCTGGCATCTACTTCATTTGTTAATATGAATGAATCACTGCAAGAAGGGGTTATCAGTGGTTTTAAACTTAGGGTATTAAAGCTTTCCTGAGTGGGTATGGAGATGGGTTGGGATGTGCATTTCTGTATGAATGTGAATGTGCTTGGGGACCAGGGTTGCTAAATACCTGCACTGTAATGATAGTACTGTACAAGCAGGAGTTAGCCTGCAAAATCTTGTTTCTCAAGAGTCAGTGGAGCAGCCTATGACAAAGATGCTTTGGAATCCTGATAGATGGCTTTTCAACTTGAGCGCTCTAAGTTACAGAGCAGGGTCATTTGTATTAAAAAAAAAATAGCCCAGAAGATAAAAGAAAAGGTCAGACTATAAAGTCTAAGGAAAATATATACTCAGAGTAACTCCTTGTTAAAGATGTTAATTATAAAGTTCACAGAGGTCACCCCTCACACTTTAACACTGGTAGCTGTAAATTAGAACATTCTGATTTTAATGACTGTTCCTGGCAATGTTACTTTGGGTTTTGTTGGTTTGGTGGAATGTGTGTGTGTGTGTGTGTGTGTGTGTGTGTTTAGAAATTAAAGGTCAGCAGAAGAACTGGAGGGAAGGAGAATCTATTCAGATCCTTATGAGTACACCCTTGGAAACGTATGGTGGGCGTTTTCTGTGGGTACAGCATCCTGGAGGAAGAAAGTACTGTGGTCTCCATGGTGGTGGGCAATGAATTGAAAGAGTGATTTAGGGCCTGCCTGACCTACGTGCAGCAGCTTTGCACAAAATTTAGGCCAGGCAAAGATGCTTCTCTTCTCTCTGTCATTCTCTACGTTTTCTGTGGCTACAGCATCCTGGAGGAAGAAAGTACTGTGGTCTCCATGGTGGTGGGCAATGAATTGAAAGAGTGATTTAGGGCCTGCCTGACCTACGTGCAGCAGCTTTGCACAAAATTTAGGCCAGGCAAAGATGCTTCTCTTCTCTCTGTCATTCTCTCTCTTCATCTAGCAGATGAGGGTTTCATTGTGGAATGATTCAGAGTGAAGGAGCCCACGGGTGAGGCAGCAGCAGCCATCAAACTTCTCTAAGCCACTTGATCTCACGGGAGTGTCCACATATCCCATCTGCCTCTTTGCAGACAAATTCCATCATACATTCGATTAGGTTTAAATCTTTCTCTCCATTCTGTTTCCCTCCTGTTCCTACATCCTGATAGGATTATGTAGCATTTCCTCAAGCACTGCTGTGGTGGTTTAGTGGTGGTTTAGTTGCTTAGTTGTGTCCAACTCTTGTGACTCCATGGACTGTAGCCTGCCAGGCTCCTCTGTCCATGGGATTCTCCAGGCAAGAATATTGGAGTGAGTTGCCATTACCATAAGTTTTTAAATAGGCTTTTTTAGAGTATGCATCAGAGTCTCAAGTCAGAACACGATTAGTCTGACACTCAGAATCTCATATCCCTGTATTTGCCAACAAAGATCCATCTAGTCAAGGCTATGGTTTTTCCTGTGGTCATGTATGGATGTGAGAGTTAGACCGTGAAGAAAGCTTGAGTGCCAAAGAATTGATGTTTTTGAACTGTAATGCTGGAGAAGACTCTTGAGAGTCCCTTGGACTGCAAGGAGATCCAACCAGTCCATCCTAAAGGAGATCAGTCCTGGGTATTCATTAGAAGGACTGATGTTGAAGCTGAAACTCCAATACTTTGGTCACCTCATGTGAAGAATTGACTCATTGGAAAAGACTCTTATGCTGGGAGGGATTGAGGGCAGGAGGAGAAGGGGATGACTGAGGATGAGATGGCTGGATGGCATCACCAACTTGATGGGCATGAGTTTGAGTGAACTCCGGGTGTTGGTGATGAGCAAGGAAGCCTGGCGTGCTGTGATTCATGGGGTCACAAAGAGGTGGACACGACTGAGCGACTGAACTGAATTAAAGTATTTGTAAATAAAGTTAAGGATATTGCAGTTCCTTGCCTTTTCCACAAAGTACAAAGTATACTTTCTGTTAAAAATTAGTATTAATATTTATTGTAACTTTTAAATATGTGTCTTCGATAATATATAGGGCTTCCTTGATGGCTCAGCAGGGACAGACTCTGCCAGTAACGCAGGAGACACAGGGGAGGCGGGTTCCATCCCTGGGTCCGGAAGATGCCCTGGAGAAGGAATGGCAAGATCAGTCCTGGGTATTCATTAGAAGGACTGATGTTGAAGCTGAAACTCCAATACTTTGGTCACCTCATGTGAAGAATTGACTCATTGGAAAAGACTCTTATGCTGGGAGGGATTGGGGGCAGGAGGAGAAGGGGATGACTGAGGATGAGATGGCTGGATGGCATCACCAACTTGATGGGCATGAGTTTGAGTGAACTCCGGGTGTTGGTGATGAGCAAGGAAGCCTGGCGTGCTGTGATTCATGGGGTCACAAAGAGGTGGACACGACTGAGCGACTGAACTGAATTAAAGTATTTGTAAATAAAGTTAAGGATATTGCAGTTCCTTGCCTTTTCCACAAAGTACAAAGTATACTTTCTGTTAAAAATTAGTATTAATATTTATTGTAACTTTTAAATATGTGTCTTCGATAATATATAGGGCTTCCTTGATGGCTCAGCAGGGACAGACTCTGCCAGTAACGCAGGAGACACAGGGGAGGCGGGTTCCATCCCTGGGTCCGGAAGATGCCCTGGAGAAGGAATGGCGACCACTCCAGTATTCTTGCCTGAAAATTCCCATGAACAGAGGAGCCTGGTGGACTACAGTCCAATGGGTTGCAGAGAGTCGTAACTGAGCAACTAAGCACACGTGGAATGCAGCAATATATGGTATAATATGTTACATATATTAGGTCCTCAACAAGTGCCTTTGCCATAAGTAAAATCTCTTTGAATATATGCTTTGTTTGACCAGGAGGTATTATAAGCTCAGGCACTAAGCTAGAAGCTTAGTCAATAGAGGAACATTCAGTACTTGCAAAGACACATTTAGCCCAAATGATAGAAATCAAATGTTATATCTGTTTGCACATATATTAGGTCCTCAACAAGTGCCTTTGCCATAAGTAAAATCTCTTTGAATATATGCTTTGTTTGACCAGGAGGTATTATAAGCTCAGGCACTAAGCTAGAAGCTTAGTCAATAGAGGAACATTCAGTACTTGCAAAGACACATTTAGCCCAAATGATAGAAATCAAATGTTATATCTGTTTGCATTACTTAAAGCATTTCCAATTACAGAAGAAAAAAAATGAATAAAACTGTCACACACATTTCAATGCAATAAAATTGTATATACTCTACTTTTAATCTTTGTATAAATTCTTTTTTTTTCTGTTATATATTCTGGACTGATTCATGTGGTTTGTAGGAATCAAATTCTGTTTGGATTCTTGGACAAGCAATTAATGCCTTGCCATACTCTGGAAAATCACATTCAGTACCAGGGACAGAGCAAAATTGCTCCTTTCTGAACTACAGCTGTTTCCTGAATTATTTTTTTCTCCTGCTAATACATCCAGACACACGTCTGTTTCTTAATTGCAGGAGGAGTTGTTACAAGACATCTTGAATTTTAACAACCTATTTTAAATGAAGGAAATGGACTAAAAGCAGACTAGGGAAAACTTTAAGTATTTTTGTAGGATTCAAAAATTAACAACCCAGAAGCATGTAAAGACAAACATTGATGTTATACAGATGAACAAATGGCTGGGGGGCGGGGAGGAGGGATCCATCATTAACAAATAGAAGATATCGTAGGACAGACTTATCAGAGAATGGGAGAACAGGCTGGATAATGTTGTATACACACCAAGACATACTGGAGGAATTGAAATTTACATTTAGGGTGGCAAAAAGCATTTTGAGAATTTGTTCTTATGGATGGCAAAGGAAGTCCCATGTTTCCTCGGAAAGAAATAAGTAATAATACCAGAATTGTGATTAGTTCATCTTTTTTTCAAACAAAGGGAATTTAAAACAATTACACAGTGTTTTCATAAAGCCTTAGAATTATAAATTATAAAATATTACAGATTAATGTCACCAACATGTGCATTGATTATCAAAATGGCTCGTTTATTAAGATTCTGTCTTTGGCTGTGGTGGGCCTTTCCCGCAGGCTCTCTGGCTGCAGCGAGTGGGGTTACTCTCTGTTGCGGTGTGTGGCCTTCTGCAGTGACCTCCCTTGTTGCGGAGCTCAGGTTCTAGGCTTGCAGACAGACACAGGACAGCGGCCGCTCCCGGGCTCTAGAGCGCTCTCTAGATGTGATGCACAGGCTTAGCTGTGGGATCTTTCCAGACCAGGACGAGACCAGTGTCCCTTGCATTGCAAGGCAGACTCTTGACCACTGGGCTGCCAGGGAAGTCTTAAAACGTATAATCTTCATCTGTGCTGTGCATTTCCTATGGGGAAGGTAGCCACTTATTTTTAGACTTCCCATCTCTTTATGAACACTTGTGTTTGTCAAATATTTATTAAATCTCCACTGTGTTTTAAAAACTTAAAGAGGCAACGTTCATCAGAGTGGCCAGGACACAGTGCACATCCCATGGGAACTCCCAGCTGCTGGAACGTGAAGATGGTTGTCTTGATCAAGAGCAGGGCATGCCCTGTGGAAAGGAGTTGAGCAAATAGTAGTTTTCTTGGTTAGTATGTATTAGGTACAATCTATTTTCACTGTCTGTCATCTCCATTTGCACACCTGAGTAACCTTCTGATGTTTGCATAAATATCCTGCTTGCCACTGAAACATAATTTTTTGTTCTTAGAACCCTGCTTTCTGGTAAAAGTATATGTATTTACAGCTATCTATTTCACATTTGATGTATGTTTATTTTGGTTATGATGTTAATAAATGGCAGTGGATTATTAGAAAAAATATCAGTTGAGGTAGCAGCTCACTTTCTAAAAATATGAAAAAAATGTATGTTTTACTTCTTCCTCATGATTTCTTCTAAGTATCTTATACCTTTTAAGAAGCCCCCAAACCTTATATTCAAAGAAATACTGTGATTCTATAAAGGTTTATATTATCACTATTGATAGTAATCATAATAACAAATAATTGAAGATACTACTTGACCACCATGTGTAAGATATAGTACTAAGTACTTTCCTTGGTTTATCTCACCCGATTTTTATGTAATCATCACACTTAGTGGAGGTATATATATATGTACTTTTTTCCCTTCTATCTATCATAGATCTGAAAACTGAGACTTGGAAAACATTTAATTTGTCCAAAGTCAAGCACTTGTTAGGTATGTGTGCTTTTGTGTACTTTAACAAATATTTTTGTTCTATTTTCTATTTGCCAAGAATGGTTTTAAACAAGTTATGAGAATGAAGTTATTTTGTTAGTATTTTTATTATATCCACTTTATAGACGTGTAAAGGGAAGTTTCATGAGGCAAACTCCCTGTACCCAAGACCATCCCTTACAAAGGGATGAAATCAAGATTCGAGTCCAGACAGTCTGACTTCCAAGTTCACTGTTTTAAATAACATCCGAAGGCTTTTGGAAATGGTACTTTAATCCTTCAGACTGTACTTCTCAACTCTTTACCGCTTACATTCATCCTGAATATCCCTTTCAGTGAAGAGGACTTTGAACCCTCACTTTATTTTGTATAATGCTTTTTCTTTATTAAATCCACTTCTCATTTCTTTAGAGACTTAGAAAGCCACTTCTTTACTTCCAGAAGCACTTGCGATCTCGATTCAGTGGTTCTGAAATCTAAGGGACGATCGGGGCAGGGGCATCCTCGTCCACCGTCAAAATCCAAGCCCTCTCACCGCTCTTTCCCTGCCGCACACACCCACACTCTTGCCGTGTACTTTTGTTGGCAATAATCCGTGCCTCCTGCTCTCTGAAATATCCCTTCACTCTTACTTCTGTGCCAGTTATAACCTCAACTCCATTGTAAATGTCTCCTTTATGTCGAAACCTTCTCACAGAATGTCCCCTCACCTTCTTTTGTTTCTGAAACCAACTCTCCCCTGACCACACTTCTTCTCTGAAGCTGGTTTATTAGTTCTCACCTTGAGGTCTCCGAGGTGATGTCACCACTCTCTAACTTATTTTTGCTTCTATTACAAATCTTTCTCTTGCTCTCTTACAAAAAGCTCTCCTTTGTGTCTCACAATCTCCCACTGTACATTCTACTGATTAATGGATATTTTTAGTGTCTTATATAAGTGACCTGTCCCTCCCCAAAACACTCAAATATTTTTAAAAAGATATTTGAGCTCCTAGTTATGAATGTATCAAGTCTCATAGTATCTGCATAGACCCTTTGACCAGAATCCTAGTCTCTAAGCCCCCCTTACTCCTCATTAATATCAGATACTGACCATTGTTTCACAGCACACACCATGTAGGACCTAGATGCTTATCTTCCTCTGAACTCTATGTCTCTCCTTCAGTATGGAGCTGGATCAGCAATAGAACCACATTGCTCTCAACATTTCCCAACCTCTTTGAATCATACAACTTTCAAAATCACTTCCTAAAGTAACTCACGTTAGAGCATACCATTTTCCAACAATACCAATATTTTTGATCTCCAATTATATATGAGATTCAATAAACGAACTTTTTAGTGTAATATAATAGACAATGTACTAAGCAGCTACCATCTATTAACTCTTAATCCTCATCATTAACTATTAATACTTCCATTTTTTAATGAAGAAAGGAAGCCAAGATTGTTTACATTGCTTGTGCAAGTTTATGCCCCTATATATAGGATAGAAGGCTTTTCCAGCAACTCAGTGATAAAGAATCTGCCTACCATACAGGAGACGCAAGAAATTCAGGTTTGATCCTTGGGTCGGGAAGATCCCCTAAAGGAGTACATGGCAATCCACTCAGTATTCTTGTCTGGAGAATATAGAATGGGCATTGGTATTTAAACTCTCAAAAATGTGGCTATAGGGCTCATGTTCTCAATGATATGATTATTTGTGGTTGAATGAGAAATTCTCGTATGCAGAGAAGTCAGTTGTGTTATGTATACAAACAACTTAATTGCCACTGAATGTAGCTATAGCTATAACATGCAATGTAAAATATAGAAGGTAAATATTAGTCACCTTTTTTCACATTATTCAGAAAAACTTCATATAAGGATTATTCTGAAAAAAAAAGAAGGTAGCAGCAACTGTTTAGACACTGAAGAATATATTTTTTAAGTGTTTGAAGATTTTAAATGTGCATAATTTAGATTTTCAAGTCTAAGTGCAAAGATTATACATACTACATCGTATCTATGCCAGTTGAAAATTCTCATCCAAGCTCCATGTGTTGAGAACCTGAAACTCGGAGAATGTTTCCTTTGACAAAATCCCAGCTCTTAAATCATGTATCTTTAAGAAAAGTGAAAGAGAAGGGACACATTGGAGGCACGAAGGAGAAATGCCATTTTGAGAGACAGAATCCCCAGGGAAATTGGACTGTTCAGCTGAAATGAATTTATTGGCCCCTTGCGATGCCCACCTCTCTAACACCATGTATTGTTTACTCTGTTCTTTTATTCCTTGTCTCCAGGAGGAAATTCGGTATTGTGCTTGCCTTTTCAATGATTTCAAAACTTCTATTCACTACCTACTCTTAACTGTTCTCCCTGCTACCACCTGATCTACCATCTTGAAGCACCACTTTATTCTGACACGCTTATTTTTTTTCCCCCACAAAGACTCTCAAATAGCCCAGGACACCTACAAGAAGCAGTTACTTTGCCTGGCCTTTAAAGCCCTGAAAATCGTAAGATTCGCAACACTGTCCAAATGTTTCACGAGGACGGAATGTGAATTTGCCATCAAAATAGGACATTCATTTTCTATCTTTGTTTACATTATCAATCAAATTATCAAAGCAGAAAGGCTTTTTTTTTTTTGCTTATATTCTCTTCTACAGAGCTATGAAATTTCATAATCGTCTGAACTCTTGACGGTTTACAATCTGATGTCTTCAGCTTGCCGTTGTCCAGTCGCTCAGTTGTGTCTCACCCTTTGCGACCCCATGGACTGCAGCACACCAGGATTCCCTGTCCTTCACCACCTCCCAGAGCTTGCTCAAACGCAGGTCCAGTGAGTCGGTGATGAAATCCAGCCATCTCGTCCTCTGTCGTCCCCTTCTCCTCCTGCCCTCAATCTCTCCCAGCACCAGGGTCTTTTCCAAAGATGTGGCTCTTCACATTAGGTGGCCAAAATATTGGAGTTTCAGCATCAGTCCTTCCAATGAATATTCAGGGTTGATTTCCTTTACGATGGACTGGTTGGATCTCCTTGCAGTCCAAGGGACTCTCAAGAGTCTTCTTCAACACCACAGTTCTAAAGTATGAATTCATTGGCATTCAGTGTGGCTCAGAGGATAAAGCGTCTGCCTGAAAAGCAGGAGACCTGGGTTCGATCCCTGGGTCAGGAAGATCCCCTGGAGAAGGAAATGGCAACCCACTCCAGTATTCTTGCCTGGAGAATCCCATGGACAGAGGAGCCTGGCAGGCTACAGACCACAGGGTTGCAAAGAGTCGGACATGACTGAGCGACTTCACACACTCACACACAGTCTTTTTTATGGTCCAACTGTCACATCCATACATGACTACTAGAAAAATCATAGCTTTGACTTGATGGACAATTGTTGGCAAAGTAATATCTCTGCTTTTTAATATGTTGCCTAGGATTGCCATAGCTTTTCTTTCAAGGAGCAAGTGTCTTTTAATTTTATAGCTGCAGTCACTATCTGCAAGGATTTTAGAGCCCCAGAAAATAAAGTCTGTCACTACTTCCATTGTTTCCCCATCTATTTGCCATGAAGTGATGGGACTGTATGCCATGATCTTCATTTTTCGAATGCTGAGTTATAAGCCAGCTCTTTCACTCTCCTCTTTCACCTTCATCAAGAGGCTCTTCAGTTCCTCTTCGCTT
>SJYC01018297.1:0-30497 GCA_006408675.1 Madoqua kirkii
GCCACAAGTGGCTTGTGGCAGAATTTGAATCCAGGTCTCTCTGCCTTAAAAGCCCAAATTCCTTCTCTCATATCAGACTACCTGTAGAGCAAAGTCAGCTCAGAGACATTCACCTATCTATTCCAAATCCCTGATGTCATTACTGAGGAAGCTCAATCCAGAGAAGAGCAGTCATTTGCTCCAGGCTTTACAGCTACAACTGTACACAGTCTAGAGAAATGTGGTTTCTTTGGAGAAGAACATGGTTGCTCTATATGCACAGCATCCTGGCAACCAGATGGTTCTGTCCCGAGCACAAGAGGGCGGAATAGCCCATCACCCAACCCCAGCAACGGCCCTCTGGCGTTGATTCACTGAGGCACAGGCCTCCCAAGGGAACAGTGCCTTGCTCATCATGCTGGTCCAGCCTCTTTATGCTTATGCACAAAATTAGCATTTGTGCAAATGATCGCACAATTCCTTCAGGCCTGCTGTGCCCCCTTAATAGGCCTATCTTTCAGTTATGAAGTGACGGTCAGTGTTCTCCCATAATCTCATTATTTTTGTTATGTTGGCAGTACAGAAAACTTCTTTTTTTCCTTCCACTTGAAGCCAGGGCTATCAACATGAGATGGTTATTGAATCAGTAGAGGGGAAAAAAAGACATTTTAAATTATTACCTATTCTTAGAATAGGAACATCTTTGATATATTCCAGAGTAAGAATAAAAAGGGCTTGCCTAGTGGCTCAGTGGTAAAGAATTTGTCTGCAATGCAGAAGACACAGGTTCAGTACCTAAGTCTGGAATGTGCCCCAGAGAAGGCAATGACAACCCACTCCAGTATTCTTGCCTGGGACAGAGGAGCGTGGCAGGCTACAGTCCATGTGGTCACAAGGTCAGACATGACTTAGCAAAACCACCACCACCAAGAATTGAAAAGTCCATGTTTAAGACTCTGCCTTCTTGAGTAGAGTCTCAGGGAGTTACTGACTGACCTAAATAATTCTACCTTTCATTGTTCAAGAGACTATGTGTGCGTGCCTAGTTGCTTCAGTCGTGTCTGACGCTTTGTGACCCTATGGACTGTAGCCTGCAAGGCTCCTCTGTTCATGGGGATTCTCCAGGTGATAATACTGGACTGGGTTGCCATGCCCTCCTCTAGGGGATCTTCCCCTCTGGAATCGAGGCTGTGTCTCCTGCAGCTCCTGCATTGCAGGCAGATAACTTACCGCTGAAGCACCGGGAAATAGATGCTAAGTATTTCAGTTTGAGCAAAGTTTAGAAACCAGGCAACTTACAGTTGATTTACAGTGCTGTGTTAGTTTCTGTTGTACAGCATAGTGAATCACTCACACAGACACATATATCTACTCTTTTTTAGATTCTATCCCCATATATGCCATTCAGTTCAGTTCAGTCACTCAGTCGTGTCCAACTCTTTGCAACCCCCAAGGACTGCAGCTCACCAGGCTTCCCTGTCCATCACCAACTCCCAGAACTTGCTCAAACTCATGTCCATTGAATTGATAATGCCACCAAACCATCTCATCCTCTGTCATCCCCTTTTCATCCTGCCTTCAGTCTTTCCCAACAACAGAGTCTTTTCCAAGGACTCAATTCTTTGCATCAGATGGCCAAACAACTGGAGTTTTGGCTTCAGCATCAGTCTTTCCAATGAATATTCTGGACTGATTTCCTTTAGGATTGACTGGTTTGATCTCCTTGCAGTCCAAGGGACTCTCAAGAGTCTTCTCTGACAGCACAGTTCAAAAGCATCAATTCTTCAGTGCTCAGCTTTCTTTATGGTCCAACTCTCACATCCATACATGACCACTGGAAAAACCATAGTTTTGACTAGATGGACCTTTGTCAGCAAAGTAATGTCTCTGGTTTTTAATATGCTGTCTACGCTGGTCATAGCTTTTCTTCCAAGGAGTAAGCATCTTTTAATTTCATGGCTGCAGTCACCATCTGCAGTGAATTTGAAGCCCAAGAAAAAAAAGTTTGTCACTGTTTCCACTGTTTCCCCATCTATTTCCCATGAACTGATGAGACCGGATGCCATGATCTTAGTTTTCTGAATGTTGAGTTTTGAGCCAGCTTTTTCACTCTCCTCTTTCACTTTCTTCAAGAGGTCATTACAGAATATTAACTAGATTTCTCTGTGCTGTACACAGGAGGTTCTAATTAGTTGTCTAGTTTATACATAGGAGCATGTGTATGTCAATCCCACTTACACAATTAAGATTCTACCTCCTTGAATCAGCATTGGAAACCTCTGTCTTCCATTAGCTGGTTTCTCTTCTGTACGTACAGAAGTAAATGTGATCACTCTTACATTAAAAAGTACTTAAACTATTTGAAGATACAACCATGACCTCATTTTCAATGTATATTAGGCAACTTTAATAATTTTCCTCTTTATTAAATACTCAACAGACTGCATGCAGTGTGAAGCAAGTTACCAGAGTATTTTGTGCATGAGAATGAATTGCGTACATGGATAATCTGGAAAAGCCCCCCCTTCTGTAACTACATGCCATCAGGCAATGTTCTAGTTGGCTTGGAGCAATCTGTAATTGATAGCGGTAGAGAAAGTATCTGTGTAACTTTCTCTATTTAAGGACTTTTTTGGAAGTTGTTTCAAACTTACAGACATTTGCGACAATAGTAGGAAGATAATGTTCTTAATTCCCTGCAGTGCATGAAAGTCAGTTGTGAACACAGTGTCCGATCGCCCGAACATGGGTGAATAAGTCCTATGAACACAAGCTTCCTCCAGCATCACTGCAATGCAGCCTCCAGAATGAAGACATTAATACTGATACAGTACTAGCACCTAATTTCATAAACCCTTTACAAGTACTCTAACTTCATAAACCCGTTCCAAGTACATCTAATTTCCATAAATGTTCTTTGTAGCAGAAAGGTCCATTCCAGAATCACATGTCATATTTAATTGTCTTATATTTTTTGTATCCTTCGATCAGGACCAGTGCCTCAGCTGACCTTGTCTTTAACGATTTGGAGACTTTATAATAACACAGGCCAATTAGTTTGTAGACTGTCACTCAATATGATTGCTTGGTATTTCTTCATAATCAGGTTTAGATTATAGATTTGCAACAAAAACATAAAATTGGAGACTGTATTTTTCTCACTGCATCCTAACAAGTGGTACACAGTTTCGGTTTGTCCAACAACGGGTGATATAAACTTTGATCACCTGATTAAGATTGTGACCACAGGTTTCTTCACTGTACAGAGACTTCTGTAATTAATAAGTATTATATGAGACTTATATAATAAGTATTTGGTTAATACTTAATTGGTTTTTCCAGTAGTCATGTATGGAGTATTATGAGTATTATAATAATATATAATTATTTTATTAATAAATAAAAGTATTATTTTGAGACTAGCAAATTTCTATTCCATATCTAACTCTCACCCACTAGTTTCAACACCATTAATGTTGGTTAGAGAAATTAATTCCTGTGGTTGCCAAACGGCAATTTTCTGTCGCCATTGTTCCTTCTCCGTTTATTATGTGGCATTCTAGTCCCAGAGAGCATGTTTTATTCTTCCCGTTTATGTATCTTTGTGTATTGGGATAGACTCATAGGCCCTTAACTTATTCAGCGGCCTATGGTCCGCCGCAGCTCCTCACGGGACTGGCAGCCTGGGCTACTGCAGTGAGAGGCCCTCCCCACTGGTTGCTGGTCCCTTTTCAATCCCACTCGTGCTTTGCATCTCCATTCTGTCTGCTGCACCAAACTGTATCAGGCGCATCTCAGACTTTAGCACCCACGACCCTGTGAAATCAGCCATATTTCTAGGGATTCCTGGTTTCTTTCAGTGGAGAATCGTTTATAGACAAAGATCTGGGTGTCAGGTGTGTTCACTGCTGTGGGATGTCACTGTTTCCAGGCCCTCTCAGTGGGCAGAACTATGTGCAAGTAAATAACCAACATAGGTTACGTATGGAGATAACTGACAAAGAATATACACGTGTGTAACAGCAGACATGGGTGTGTAAGGGTCGCAAAGAGTCAGCCACGACTGAGCGACTGAACTGAACTGACATAGGGTGTGTATATGTATAACAGACAATGGGTGGGTGTGTGTGTGTGTGTGTGTGTGTGTGTGTGTGTGTGTGTGTAGGAGACATAAAATACGTGTGTATATAACCACTTACCTACACATACGTACTCCCACTGGCCAAGTGCCTCACGCATTCAGGCTCCAGGACACCTCTTAAGCGTTGATCTCCTCTGAGTGACGCAAACTTTGACACATCTCACATCACGGCTTTTGCATGAAGTGACTTATGAGGGACTAGATGAAGGGAAACAAGGAAGGAAAAGAAGGGAAGGAGGGAAGCTGGAAGGAAGAAAAGTATTTTATTCAAGTTTAAAAAGTAAAGTGTTAGTCACTCAGTCAGGTCCAACTCTTTGCGACCCCATGTACTGTAGCCCTCCAGGATCCTCTGTCCACAGAGATTCTCCAGGCATAAATGCTGGAGTGGATTGGTGTGTCCTCCTCCAGGGGATATTCCCAACCCAGGAATCGAACCAGGGTTTCCTGCATTGCAGGCAAATTCTTTACCAGCAGAGCTACCAGGGAAACCCCTATTCAAGCTTAGTTTTACTAAAATTTCTTCAAGAAACAGACAGCTTGAATAGTTTTTGACAGAAAAGAAAGTAGGGATGAACCGCTCAATAGTGTCACGCTGAACACAGGGGCATTAAATTAACCTTTATTACAGTTTATGACAAAGTTTGGCTGCCATGATGCTTGTTTCATGAAGCATGACCTGATTTCAAAGGGATCTTTCCCCCTATGATACCCTGGTGTCCTCCAGATAACTGCCACAATATATTAAAAAAAGCAACTCTGACATCTCTGTGAACTTTGCTCTTTCTGAACTTAGTCTTGGAAACACTCGTTTGCCGGTGCCACTCTTAAACTGTGGCGTCATAAACTGCACACATATGCGTGTGTTTCTCTAGGAATATTACAATGCTACTACAACTGTTTCGACACTACTGTGAAACCTGCCCTTCCTAGCAACATGACAGTGTGGTATTAACAGCTTTGTGTGTGGAACAGAATGTTAGAATGGAAGTTTTGACTGAGGCATATTCTAAAATGAGCTTCTAGACCACGAAGCGAACATTGCAAGACAGTGGATAATAACCTGACACCCTTTCAAGCCCTGTTCCTCACTCACTGCGGGTACCAGACGCTCATCAGCTGGGGAGTGAAGACAGCGCTCTGGAAACCGGCACTGCGCACGCACTGAGGGTGTGCTCGGGGAGGGTGCCCCTGTTCACATCACACCAAGATTCGCCCCTTTGGAAAACCATTTGAAGAGCTTGTTGAATATTCTTCTGCATTCTAACGTCTGAGTCATAGCTGAGAAACGTGAAAACCAAGAGCCTAGAGTGATTACGGACAATTGTGGTTTTAGAAGTAATGATCCTTCCTGTCTGGTAGAGCAGAGCACAGATGGTCTTTGCCTTAAACCAGATACAGGCCATGCAATAAAGAACACTGGTTAGGAGTTGTCTAGAACTGTCTAAGAGGTTTTCCTGGATGGGTATGAGGATCCCAGTGTAGCTGGAGACTGGGCTCAGTATGAGTAGCAAGAGGTAGGTTGACAGAGAGATGCATCACAAAAATTCAGGTGAGAAGTCTCCAAGTAAGGGTAGTAGAGCCAGAAGGACCCATGATGGGCACAGGTAACATGAAACGACTTTCCGGCACAAAGAGCCCGGAAGCTGCGTCTCCAGCAAGTGTCAGTCAAACGGAAACTTTTCTGCTTGCTTCCTTTCCTCCGCTCCAAACTTTGCTCGGATCCCAGATCCCAGGGCTTCGGCAGGAATGGAGCAGCTGCTGCCCGGCTGCCCTTCTGCCTCTACAGGGTGTGAGACAGGCGTGCCAGAAGGAGGGGGTGTGGGAGAAGCTTTACTGTTATCTCAAGCTCCAGGTTATGAGGATTGTATGGGGCAGGGCCTATTACTTATTACATGGAGACAGAGTGTTATCACTTAGTCACCTTTAAGCTTTTTCTGCTAACCAGAGTAGATGAGGTATCCTTCCGAGTGCAGGGAAGATACGCCACCTAATATACTCGATGCGATCGGCGGTTGCTCTGTGTTTACATCTCATAAGACAGCCTTGATCGATGAAATATTAAATATGCATCATTGATAACTTTTACTCAGAATCACACAGCTTTTTAGGCAGAAGAAGGATTTGAATGTATGTTTTAGCTAGTACTTAAGTCCAAGTTCTTAACTACTGAGAGCCTTGTGAACTGATGTCATCCAGGCACAGACAGACATGAGGACACTTCATCAAGCTTTGCCGAGAAGATGTGAGGCAGAAATCCATGAGACGCAAGCCCTGCGGGAGCTGAGAAAGCTCTCTCTTTCTACGAACAGAAAACAACGAAATCAAACAAGAGCCACTTATGAACCCTACTTAATAAGGAAATGTTCAACAGATTAGGACCTCTAAAGCTAAATGCTGTGTTTATAGAAAAGATATTCTGAGTATCTTTTTCAAAAAATGCATCATTGAAGTCCACATGCACCGCTTCCTTGTCACTTCCCCATCAGTCAGCAAATCCAACTGTGTTAACAACGGCCGTGAAAAACTGAGCATCCTTCCTCTTACTCAGACTAGACTCAGATCTTTAGTATCGTGTACTCCCAGCTATCCGTTTAAGTTACATTTAATTTAGAGCTTTCTAGAATTGGCTAAGAGGTGTTTGTGAATGGGCATGAGGACCCCAGTGTAGCTGAAGACTCTGGGCTCAGTATGAGTACCAAGAAGTAGGTTGCTTCCCTTCCTCCCTTCCTTCTTTTCTTCCTTTCTCTATTCCTTCCCTCCTTCCTCCCTTTTTCTCCCCTCCCCTTTTTCTTTCTTTCCATCCCTGTGCCATGCAAACATGAGAATTGTTTTTGAGAAAGAGAAAGCTCTGTTATTCCACTTGGAAAATGATGTAATACTGGTTATTCAATATTTATGAAGGACCTATACAAGTGATGGCAAAAATCTCTAGATGTTGTCCTTACTTTGAAAGCACAAGCCATAATAGATATTAAGTGGTGTAATGTGTGTACTTGGTGCGTAGCAGTATTGGAAATCATGGTGCTTCTTCGCCACATGTGCATATGAGCAGGTATATCTATCACATCCATCCTTCAGTGGCAATTTTAAACATCTCCTGTTCTCCCTGAGGTATTCCCTAGTAAGTACCGTCCACAAGAACCGGTCTCCTTCTTGATATTCCCTCTCATTCTCTTTAACTAGCTTTTAGTTGTTTTTGAGAAATGGCTTTCTTCTGCATTGTATTACTTTAAAGATTCTCAAGAACTTATACAACCATTTTATTCAGCTCTTCGATTTAACAATTTAGGACCTCAGGCCAAAGGAATTAAGAAACTTTTCCCAAATCACACTATGTTAAAGGCAAAACAGTTGTTCTAATTCATCATTAGTCTTTAATTATTTTACTGAAAGCTCCACAAGGACTAAAATTATACTACATTCTTTTATTATCTTTATTCCCTGAGGCTAACAGCAGGGGTAGGATCACCAAGTGGGCACTCAATACATTCTTGCTGTGTTAAATTTTACTGATTTTATATACACATGGGTTTTTCAAAATCGGCTGTGTGCAAAACTCACCTGGGGCCTTGTTAAAATACATAAATCCTGTTCCTATCCCTGAGACTGTAACTCTGGAGGTCTGAAGTGTGTCCCAGGAATCTGTATTGGTAAGAGATGCTCTAAGCAAGTTGATCTTAATGGTCCAAGAAGTAGTGCTTAGCAACCACTGGCAAGCATAGATACCTTACTCTGGAAAATTTCAAGGAGAAAAGTCTACAATTTTGCTTAGTATTATGTTTTGGTGTCTAATAGACCTTATAGCTAAAGGGAAAAAAATAGTTCTTCACAATGTTGTAACTAAATTCTCACTACTACCCCAGGTGGAATGGCTAGCAGCTGGTCTTTTAATAACCCTTGAAGATGATTATTAAGTTACTCATCCACCTTCCTGTTTCCCAGCTGAACAGTCCCAGTCTTTCTAATCTACCCTACAGGCCCTATTTCCCAAGCCCTCCTTCTCCCCCATAGCTGCCTAACTTTTGAAGTAAGACTAACAGTCTATTACTGTGCTGTGTTCTATGAGGTGTAATGAAAAGCCATTTAAACATTTTGAGAAGCACCATAGAAGTACTGCGTGTGTGCTAAGCCACCTCAGTCATGTCTGACTCTTTGTGATCCCGCGGACTGTACCAACCCGTCAGACTCTTCTGTCCCTGGGTTCTCCAGGCAGGAATAGTGGAGTGGGCTGCCATGCCCTCCTGCAGAGTATCTAATGTCTCCTGCACTGGCAGGCAGGTTCTTCATCACTAGTGACACCTGGGAAGCCCATGTACAAGTGTTAGGCTTTGGATTTGAGAGTAGTATCCCTATGTGTCTTTTTTTCTTACTTCATTTTACTTTACATTACTGTATTGGTTTGGCCACACATCAGCATGAATCCGCCATGGGCGTACATGAGTTCCCCATCCTGAACCCCCCTCCCACTTCCCTCCCCATCCCATCTCTCGGGATCATCCCAGTGCACTAGCTGCAAGCATCCCGTATCCTGCATCGAACCTAGACTGGCGATTCGTTTCTTACGTGATATTATACATGTTTCAATGCCATTTTCCTAAATCATCCCACCTTTTCCCTCTCTCACAGAGTCCAAAAGTCTGTTCTATACATCTGTGTCTCTTTTGAGATCTTGCATACAGGGTTATCATTACCATCTTTCTAAATTCCATATATATGTGTTAGTATGCTGTATTGGTGTTTTTCTTTCTGGCTTACTTCTCTCTGTATAATCAGCTCCAGTTTCATCCACCTCATTAGAACTGATTCAAATGTATTCTTTTTAATGGCTGAGTAATACTCCATTGTGTATATGTACCACAGCTTTCTTGTCCATTCATCTGCTGATGGACACCTAGGTTGTTTCCATGTCCTGGCTATTATAAACAGTGCTGCAATGAACATTGGGGTACACGTGTCTCTTTCAATTCTGGTTTGCCAGCAGTGGGATTGCCAAGTCATAAAACAGTTCTATTTCCAGTTTTTTAAGGAATCTCCACACTGTTCTCCATAGTGGCTGTACTAGTTTGCATTCCCACCAACAGTGTAAGAGGGTTCCCTTTTCTCCACACCCTCTCCAGCATTTATTGCTTTGCATACAGGGTTATCATTACCATCTTTCTAAATTCCATATATATGTGTTAGTATGCTGTATTGGTGTTTTTCTTTCTGGCTTACTTCTCTCTGTATAATCAGCTCCAGTTTCATCCACCTCATTAGAACTGATTCAAATGTATTCTTTTTAATGGCTGAGTAATACTCCATTGTGTATATGTACCACAGCTTTCTTGTCCATTCATCTGCTGATGGACACCTAGGTTGTTTCCATGTCCTGGCTATTATAAACAGTGCTGCAATGAACATTGGGGTACACGTGTCTCTTTCAATTCTGGTTTGCCAGCAGTGGGATTGCCAAGTCATAAAACAGTTCTATTTCCAGTTTTTTAAGGAATCTCCACACTGTTCTCCATAGTGGCTGTACTAGTTTGCATTCCCACCAACACTGTAAGAGGGTTCCCTTTTCTCCACACCCTCTCCAGCATTTATTGTAGACTTTTGGATGGCAGCCCTATGTATCCTGTCTGCACACATTTCATTGGAATTTGCTATTCTGGGGAGATAGGCAGTGTCGTGCCAGTGGGAGAATCCCACACAGCCAGGCAGAGCACCACAGAGTGCCTACTCATTCACTTGTGTTTCCTATTTACAGGGTGAGTGACCTGAGCAAGCCATTTTCTCTTTCTGTTATTTATTTCCTTATAAGGAAGACAATAAGTATTATACCTAAGCTCCCACAATCATTATAAAGCTCTAATCAGAGCAACCCATGGAGCTTTGGAAAGTATGAAGTGCATTTTGAAACTCGATGTTAAGGATTGATGTACAGGAGGTTGTTCTTTGGAAAGTAATTCATGCTATAGCTTGACTTCAAGGGTTGATACACAGGAGGTTCCTCCTTGGACTGCAAGGAGATCAAACCTGTTAATCCTAAAAAAAATCAACCCTGAATATTCAATGGAAGGACTGATGATGAAGCTGAAGCTCCAACACTTAGGCTACCTGATGCAAAGAGCCAACTCATTGAAAAAGACACAGATGCTGGAAAAGACTGAAGGCAGGGGGAGAAGAAGGTGGCAGAGGATGAGATGGTTGGATGGTATCATTGACTCAATGGGTACGAGTTTGAGAAAACTCTGGGAGATAGTGAAGGACAGGGAAGCCTGGTGTGCTGTAGCCCATGGGGTCACAAAGAGTTGGACACAACTGAGCAACTGAACAACAACATAGAATATTGGCTTGCTGGAGAGTCATAGAGAATCAGTAGCTTGAGGATAAAAATTGCATGATTACAAAGTCCAGGGTCTGAGACACAATTAGAACAAAGCAACAGGGATATTTCATAGCAAGGTGAATCAAATGCCAAATGGAAATGGTCCTCTTCCAGCAAATAACCAGTGATTTTCTTGGAAGGTGGGTGCTTCTCAGTTCTCATACTGCCTCTGACTACCTAGACCTGATTTCTCAGTGGATCGTTCTCATGATGCCCAGCTGTTCCGTCATTCCTTTGTAGCATCACCATTGCTGTCCTGCAAGAGCCATTATATTTCACACCATGATGGTTCAGACACAGATTCATGGCATATCAATATGCACTGTCAAAGAAGAAATTAGATGTAGGGTATCGGCTGTAGAGAAAGACTCATAAAGTATCAAATAATGCTTCTCACCAACCACCCAGGTGATTATTTATTCAGCAATAACTAGTGCGTTTATTGAGCATTATTGAGAACCTGATTGACTGTGGTACTAGGTGATGATGATGCTGTTCTCTGCTCTAAATGATGCAGTGTATTATCTCATTTAATCATCTTACACGGCTATTAATATTTTGTGTTTGTGATCATAATGGTCTCACCTTACAGATGAAGAAGCTGAAATAGAAAGAGGTGATAAAAGTTGATTGAGATTTTACAGTAACCTGAGCCTGAAAACTGGACATCAGAACCAATGCCTTTGAAAACCACACTATGCAAATCTAAGGTTAGAGATGGAACAGTGCCCTGATAAAAAGAAATGATGACATTTCCTGCCCGTTCCAGAAAGCTGTCAATGCCAACTTTATAACGAAAGATTGAAGTCCTACCTTGCTGGCTTAGCAGTAAGATTTTTAAGGTCTAGATTCAAATATTTCTCATAATCTTATCTCTAACAACCCTTGTCTCCACACCCCATATTCAGAGACAAATGCAACAGCTCCCTGTTTGTCCCTTGCACTACAAGCTTTCCTACTTTCTCATCTTTGTTCTCACTGTTCCTCCTATAACAACCTTTGCAAGATTCAGTTCAGTTCCGTCGCTCAGTCGTGTCTGACTCTTTGAGACCCCATGAATCGCAGCACGCCAGGCCTCCCTGTTCATCATCATCTCCCAGAGTTCACTCAGAGTCACGTCCATCGAGTCAGTGATGCCATCCAGCCTTCTCATCCTCGGTTGTCCCCTTCTCCTCCTGCCCCCAGTCCCTCCCAGCATCAGAGTCTTTTCCAATGAGTCAACTCAAGATTAGCATGGCCAAATTCTGACTTTTTCTCAATAAATAATTTAAATGTTCCCACTTAATTTCCTAATTCCTGATCAAAGCAAAGAGATACTATTTTTGTGCTTCGAGACCATTTCAAAAGCTGTCTTTTTATTACTAGAATTTTCTGTCTTATAACGTAACGTGATGCTATCTTATCACTCTTAAAATCAGCAATGCTGAAGTCATGTGCAATGTGCTAGAGACGATGTCATATGCTTTTCCAACCCTCATGTCAGTCTGATGGTGTTGACATTAAAATTTCCATCTTACAAGGCAGGGAGTGAGTGAGATTCATAGAGGGAACTCAAGGTCGTACAGCTGGATTTTGCATCCATATTTTTCTAAATGCAAAAATTCTACTTTCAATAACCACACTATGCCACTTCATTAGTCTATAAACTTCTTGAAAACAATGTTTACATCTTACTCATATCTGATTTCTAAACTCATTGCAGATGGTAGTCATCGTGCATTCTTTTTTTTTCCTTTTTCTTAATTTCTTTGCAAATTGATTTAAACTGAATTCTGTTGTAGATATTGGCTCTTGGGAAGTTGCATACTCATTCCAGACAAAACACCCTGAAACTTTCTTTCCCTTTGTTCATCATTGATGAGGATTTGCTTGCTCTTCTCCTTAAGTTACTTTTTTATTCAATCTGTGCTTTAAACTGACTTTCGTGTTCTTGCTGCCAAAATGACAGCCCCTCATTTCAGCTGTCTGACAGCTTGCACGCTCGCCTGCCGGCATCAATATTTACTAATGGACCCTTTCTCTTACAAAAGCTGTTTGCAATAAGGAAAGATAATGAAGAAATTACTTGACCCCAGACACACAGTTAGAAGTAATGATGGCCCATGTCATTGGGCCTCTCTGCCATCTGTGCCCAAGCATGCGAGGAGGGCAGGGGAAAGATGGAGAGGCTGAGATGGTGGAGGAGAACTCCAAGGAGAGAGAAGGTTGATGGTTCAAAAGCCAGAAGAGAACAGACTTTTGTAAAACCTGCGTCTACGGTCCCAGCATTTTACATGAAGGATTCCATTTAGTTCTCAAAATAATGTGCTAAGATCACTATAGCTGATCCTTTTGAACTGTTCTTAAAAGGAAAAAGGAATAACTGAGAGTCAAAGAAAGCAGGTAAATGAAGCGAGACAGAAAATAAAGGAAACAGCAATATGCCAGTTTAAGTCTCTGAAATCTGGAATTGTCCAGGAATAGATTTGAATCTAGTCTTCTGCAATAGAACTGTTGTGTGACCTTGAACAAGGGATGTATGTGTGTGTGCATGCGTGCACACACAAAGTGCTTGGCAGCTTCTCAATATTCACTTTCCATGTGCAGAATGTGAATAATGACAGGATCAACTTGGATGTGTTACTCTAAAAGTTAAATGAGATAATGGACATAAAGTCCGTAGCCTGGTCTCAGGCGCAAAACAACTGCTGCATAATGATAAGTTCCCTATTCTGTTCTTCCTGTTAGTACTCAGATAAAAGGCCAACATGGTGGGTCCAGCACTCAAATGCAAGCCTGTTTCCTTCTTAATTCTTTGCTCTTTCTACTCCAGGACAAGGTTCAACAAGTCATTCATTCAGTTCAGTTCAGTCACTCAGTCGTGTCTGACTCTTTGTGACCCCATGAATCGCAGCACGCCAGGCCTCCCTGTCCATCACCAACTCCCAGAGTTCACTCAGACTCAAGTCCATCTAGTCAGTGATGCCATCCAGCCATCTCATCCTCTGTCGTTCCCTTCTCCTCCTGCCCCCAATCCTTCCCATCATCAGAGTTTTTCCAATGAGTCAACTCAAGATCCCATGAATCGCAGCACGCCAGGCCTCCCTGTCCATCACCAACTCCCAGAGTTCACTCAGACTCAAGTCCATCTAGTCAGTGATGCCATCCAGCCATCTCATCCTCTGTCGTTCCCTTCTCCTCCTGCCCCCAATCCTTCCCATCATCAGAGTTTTTCCAATGAGTCAACTCAAGATTAGCATGGCCAAATTCTGGCCAAAGTATTGGAGTTTCAGCTTTAGCATCATTCCTTTGAAAGAAATCCAGGGCTGATCTCCTTCAGAATGGACTGGTTGGATCTCCTTGCAGTCCAAGGGACTCTCCAACACCACAGTTCAAAAGCATCAATTCTTCAGTGCTAAGCTTTCTTCACAGTCCAACTCTTGCATCCATACATGATCACAGGAAAAACCATTAATAAAAGCAAATAGAAGGGGCAAGAATAAAGCACTGAAAGCTCTCTGTGCTATCATAATATATATCTGTATAGGTTGACTGGGGTAGAGCCCTCTGGCCTAGATTTCTAATTTTTAGAGCCTGAAGAGTTCATCACCTTCCGGGGGGAATAATGATGACTTACTGTCCTGCTCAAGTTGATGCCTCTATATTCATACATAAAATTAAATCTTGAACAATACATAAGGGTTTATCACAGCAGTGGCTGAGTACAGCTCACTAGAGTGAAAGAAAAGAACCTCTTTATTCATACTACTATGAATTCACAGATTCCGCATTGTTATAGTCTTCATATGAAAATGTTTTCTTCCCTGAAGTTAATGCTTTGAAGGTAAAAGAATGTAAAACACCTAAATAATACCCTAACATCATGGAGTTTTGGATTCTAGTTTGAATTCTGCTCTGTACTTACTGTGTGCCCTTTATCATACAGCCCAGTCTCTCTGCTGGCATTTCTCAGACTGCAGAAATGTGGAAAATGAGCTCTTATATATTTTACAGTCAACTTTGATAACATGTATAAAGAACAGCTCTAATTAATATATTGAATGCACATACATTTTCTTTCTATTTGATTATGAATATGACTAGATTTGGTAGTCAAACTGGTCCAAGTTTGTAAAAAGTGGAAGTTGCATGTTCAGTATTTAATTACTAGGCATGTTATTGTCATTGATCACTGGAAAATTTGACAACATGCACACATCCTCCCTTTGTACAAAAATGTTCATGGGAACAGACTTATGAAGTCAGATCTGAATTTCAATGTGAACATTCAGCCCCTTAATCCCACCTGTGTGTGGACCCAGATGAAGAAGAAGACTCGGTAAGGACCTACTTTCTAGTCCACACACCCTCTGTGAGTGCAATATGGCAGTCTTATTCCACAACAAGTAGCCAGCCCCCTTCTCAGACATGAGCTTTATTAAAAGCTGGCGCTTTGCAAGTCTTTGAAGGAGAGTGGTGTAATCTGGCTGAGAAGCTGGAAGAAAGCACGTGAGACAGGGGAGCCTCAGTGGATGGGTCGTGAAAGATGACAGCATTTTAGAAATCCCTGAGCATCACTCTTGCAGAGTTCCACGACTCTGCTAGTCACTGTCTACAAGAACCAGCTGAGCTGTTCTCAGCCTTCTTACTGGCAACTTCCCCCGAAACACCTCCTCTGCCTCTCCCTCCATGCCATGTATCTTCATGGAGCAGAGGCTCGGAACCTGAGCGCCAGCCCTTTCCCTGTGTTGAATTTCAGAATCTTTTTCATGAACTCTCTTCCAGATAGGGCTTCCTTGGTAGCTCAGCTGGCAAACAATCCAATGAGATGGTTTCACAGACGAGATGGGGCATCTCTGAATTGATTTAGGGTCTTGTTACGAGTCATAGAACCATTGGTGAAATAAAATGCTGGTTTTCTTCGGAGTCTCTTCCTGAGCATCACTCAGAAATGATTTCCCAGCCTCTCGTGCATGGCTTCATGACTCCCACTGGACTTCACAACCTTTATTCTTTAAACACCTGCCTCCCCTGTTCTACAAGCTGGACCAGGTGGACAGACTTCTAACTGTATATGCAAAGCACATTGCTGAAGGCCTGGAGAATAGCTGCAACCACAAAATAGATGAGGAATTAATACAGGAAAAGAAGAAAAACTGAATATATAATAAATACATACAAGTATACCTTATACCATGCTTACAATACAGAAAGCTTCGTAAATACTCCTCCACAAAGAGGTCTACCTTAACAATACAATGCAGCATTCATAGTAGATTATAATTATATTTTTGTGTCCATTTAGTTAATGATTTTCTCTCATAAACTACACAAAGGGAGTTCGTTGCTGGAATAACCACAGTGCCTGAGACAAGTGTCAATCCTCAATATACATGAATAAAACAAATGAATCAGTCATCTCTCCTTCCTTCCTTCCCTTCCTCCTTTTTTCTTTTCTGCATCTTTTCTTTCGTGCTTATTTCTCTTACTTGAGTTCCCATACTTATCTCTTCTTTTTCTTCTTCATTCATTTATGTTTCTTTTCAAATTTCCTTTCTTCTTTTTTGTAAAAAAAATTTACATTTAATGAGGATATTTATAATATTCACTTTATGGGGGTGTGCTATTTGCCAGACAATATTCTAAGCATTTAACCTAAATTGACTTACTTAATGGGTCCCCAAATTTTATGAAATAGAGCTACTCTAATCCCTTCAGTTTGCAGAAGTGGAAGCTGGGTCTTGGAGGAATAAACTTGCTACTCTAGGGTATGAAACCACAAGTGGCCAAGATGGCTGCAAACCAGAGGCTGTGGCTCCAGATATCATGGTCTTTAGCCATGGAAATACACTGCCTTCCCAAAGCCTCAAGAGCCTCAAGTAATATTCTACAGGAATCTTTGAAGAGCTCTGGATTTAAAGACTGAAATAGGATCGGATGACTTTTGAATTTTCTCTGTTACTCTTTCACCAGTTTCTTGGAAAATTCACTTCAAATTATCAATCTGAAAATGGATCTGACTGGATTGAACGTCTGAACCATTCTGGGCTCCCTTGCTGTCACAGGCAACCTGACAGCCTCCACAGTTCTTGATCTGGGGAATTATGGGAGAATCTTGAACCTGTCAGGATGCTTGACCAGGCTCTTGTCCTGTGGACGAATGGCAGCAGCGCTGCGTCCGTTTCCACTTGACTTTCCGCCTGGGAGCAGCCAGCTCTTAGAGCTCTGTGCACAGTGTCTGCAAGGGAGGCCCCATTAAAATACTTACCCATGAAGGAAAGTGGGGACAGTGTCCGCAAGAGGGCATTGGTTGGGAGTCAGCATACCTGAGTTGCCTTCCTTCCTCAAGATCCCCAGCTGATACAGGGCAAGTCATTGAACGTTTCTCGACCTTCGTTTTTCTAACTATTATCTAAAGGGATTTGGCTAGTACATTGTTAAAGGTCCTACTCAGCTATAAAATTCTCTGAAGCTCATTTAAAACAACACACAAAAGAAGTATAGCAAAATAATGAATTGCCAGTGCAGGTAGTTTGACTCCAAGGTGTACAGTTGCAACTCTGAAACTTAAATCAAAGCCCAGATGAGACTATATCCCTTCTCTCACCAAAGGCTGCCCCTACTGAGTATTAGAATATGAAAAAGAATAATAAGCGAGGACTTATTCAGAGCAGTAAAACAAGCGAATGTCAGCTGTGAAGAAGGTGAGTCAGGGGCTGCCAGGAACTAGAGATCGTGGAGAGTGAGGATTTAAGTAAGAACAATGAAGAGGGGAAAATGGGCCTAATGTGATCTGAGAGCTTGATCCAGTCTTTATTCTGAGAGCAGGTAGTGAGCATAGCAGAGCTTACTTAAGTCTCAGGCTGGATGTGCTTTTGTATGTGGCTTTTAGTAACAGAAAAGTTCCTCTCCAGCTGACCCAAAGGGCAAAGGAAATGCATGAGCTCACAGAGTAGAAATCCAGAGGCAGGATGCTCTTCAGGTGGGTTTGATCTGAAGGCTCATAGATTTCTAAAAGCATCTTCCATCTCTCTGCCTTCTTTTGTGGCAGTTTCAGCTTCCTTGTAAGGCTGATTTCACTCATGGGGTCAAAGTTATCAAGTTATTTCTTATACCAAATGCCCAGGAAGGACTAGAACTGGTTTGAGGTGGCTCTCCCAGAAAAGAAAAGAAAAAAAAACCATTTCTTAAAATCCCTCAGAAAATCTGCTTTCATGACTACTGATCCTACTAGGTGGGTTTGATCTGAGGCTCATAGATTTCTAAAAGCATCTTCCATCTCTCTGCCTTCTTTTGTGGCAGTTTCAGCTTCCTTGTAAGGCTGATTTCACTCATGGGGTCAAAGTTATCAAGTTATTTCTTATACCAAATGCCCAGGAAGGACTAGAACTGGTTTGAGGTGGCTCTCCCAGAAAAGAAAAGAAAAAAAAACCATTTCTTAAAATCCCTCAGAAAATCTGCTTTCATGACTACTGATCCTACCTCAGTTACACGTCTGCTCCGAAATTAAGGTCACTGGCCATGGGCATCGAATGTCTCCATTACCTGGACAGGTCACTAGAGCGGGGGCGTGATAGTCTGCTGCTAGAGTAGATGAGCAGTGAATAGCATGACAGGCAGGTTGCCTAATCTCCCCTGACCTCAGGGCCTCTCGACAATGGAGGTGAGGAGACGGGGAAGTGGGGAGTCAACAGTCACGCCCACACTGCGAAAAGAACAGAAGAGACAGCAACATGTTTTCTAAAACCGTGATAAAATTGACTTAAAAGAGTATATTAGTTTCAGATGGACAATATTTGTATGTACTGCAAATTGATCACCACAATGTCTAGTTAAAATCTATCTCCATCATAGCTAAAAAAAATAATGTGGTCCTTATGATGAAAACCAAGATCTACTCTCCTGGCAGTTTTCAGGTTTGCAACACAGTATTGACAACCATAGTCACCGTGTTGTGTATTACATCCCCATGACTTATTCATCTGGTAACTAAAGTGTATACCTTGCGACCACCTTCATCCACTTTGCCTGCCCCCTACCATCCCTGTCTCTGGCAGTCCCCAATATGTTCTCTGTACTTATGAGCTTAGTTTCTGTTTCATTTTGTTCATTTTTAGATTCCCCATATAAATGAAAGTAGACAGTATTTCGTTCTGTAACTTATTTCACTTAGCCTCATGATCTCCAGTTCATTCACATTATCACAATGGCAAAATTTTCTTCCTTTTTATGATTGAATAATACTCCTGTGTGTGTGTGTGTGTGTGTGTCTGTGTGTGTGTAGTTGGTTAAGGGGGTGTTCCCCCCACCCCTTGTATAATTATTTTGGCTTGTCTAATGATTAAGTTGACACAAAATAGATCAACAGGAGGAAAAAAATAATAACTCATATATACAGAGATATTCTACAAATGGGACCCCTGAAGTGACCAAAGCAGGCTGTTTACATATCATGTTTGAACAAGGAAACAATCATCTGTGAAGATGTAACAAGGGGGCTTGTGCTTGGGAGTAGCATACTAATGAAGAAGTAGCAAAGTCTGTTTACCCAGCTTTCTTAGCCTTGAATTTCCTAATTCTGTTGATAAGAATGCTTTCTATCATCTCTCTGGTGTAAGGAGGATACTTTTGCATGGTTGATTTATTTTCAAGGGCGAGCTGGGGAATCAGTATTTTTTAACATTTTTTTTTTTTTTTCTTTTCCCAGCTATTTATCAAGTACTTTTAATTCAGTATAATCAGTATGCTGCTGTGGCATATCTTGGAGCAGCCTGCTCTGCTCTGCGTCCACTCGCCCATCTAGGCACTGCTCAGGTTGCTTCCATGTCTCGGCTATTGTAGATAATGCTTCACTGAACATGCGGGTGCATAGACCACTTTGAGTTATTGCTTATATTTCTTTCAGATAAATACCAAAAAGTGGAATTGCTGTTATGGCAGTATTAATTTTCAATTTTTGAGAAACCTCCATACTGTTTTTCTTAATGACTACTCCAATTTTCATTCCCACTAACAGTGCATAAGTGTTCCCTTCTCTGCATCTTTGCCAACAATTGTTGCTTCTTGTTTTCAATTTTTTTAATTCAATAATAGCTAACTAACAGGGTGAGGTGATATCTCATTATGATTTTGATATGCATTTTCCTGGTGATTGGTAAAGGAGCACGTTTTATCTTGGGAATCTACTCCACCTGATTGATAATGGTCTCTTACAAAGATGTGTTGAGAAGTCTTCCAAGAGCTCATGGGAATGTGTTCTATTTGATTACAGATCTCTGCCCTGGGCACTGAAGGAGGCTATCTACATGACGTGGTTTTGCCATCTTGATTTATCAGAATGTTATGTTAAAAAGGAGAAACACGTGTAGCCTAAATTCTAGGTTACTTCATTCAGAATCCAGAAGGGATGAAGGCATCAGCAAATAGCACTTAGTCCTGTATCTTATACCATGGATCCTGATATTATTAAAAGTTGGGCTCACTGAATGGAGCTTTCCAAATTCTGAACACTTTTGCCTATAGACACACTAGGATGAATGAACGTAAAATACATTTAGCACAGCAAATGAAGTGAGACATAACTAAATTTGATGCATACAATTGTTATTACGCCTAGGAAGCAACAATATTTCAGAGGAAGCCATGTAGGAGACGGACTGCAACCCATAATCAGTGTAGCTGTCTTTTGTGGTCATTGGTACATCTATACGATGTACGTATATACATTGTACGTCTATACAGGTAGCCTTGGAGAGGAGGTGGGGACATTGCTCACCCAACCTTCTAGGCTTAGATCTAACCTCCAAAATGGAATGATGCTCATAATAGTAGGAACAGAAAGAAGTTGGTAAATCACTATGCTCAAAATATTGAAATCAATAAATGTATGTCTAGTACTGAGTGTATACTTTGCTATAAGGAAATCCAGGAGACACAGACCTCGTGTCTATTTTCAGTTATTTGCAGTCTTCCTAGGATGTGAGTCCTGGAGTATAAGATAGCAACCCACTCCAGTATTCTTGCTTGGAAACTTCTATGGATAGAGGAGCCTGGTGGGTTACAGTCTGTGGGGTCACAGACTGTCAGACACAACTGAGCATGTGTTGTACACAAGATGTGGACTATGCAGATCAGAGTCTAGCCTAGAAAACAGAAACCACTCTTAAAGGAAATAGGGAGCAAGGCATTTACTGCATAGATGATGGAAGAGGTTAGTAGCCAAAGAAGTAAGTAAGGCAACCCAGTATTAGCAAGAGTTGAAATCCACTAGCATTTCTAAGCTGTTAAGAGAAATAGAGAGAAGTCATGCTAATAAACCTGGGCCAAGATCACAAGGAACCACAGAAAATCTTTCCTGAGGACATAGAAAAATAGTAGGAACCAGAGGGACATAGGAGACCCAGTCACTACAGTTGACACCAACACAAGGTAGCGGTAGAGGTGGGGCAGAGGCTGGCAGAGCATATGCCTTGCTTCCTCTTTATCACCCTCCAGTCTCATATAAGTTCTTCTCTTGGCTAAATACATCTATCAGTTCACACGGGAATTGGGAGAATGCAGCATGTAGGGCTCTGTCGGCCCAGAGGAGGGACACAAATGATTCTAGGAACTGCCAGGACCAGCACAGGTATTGTCATAGTAGCTACAATTTATACAATGAGCTGCTGCTGCTGCTAAGTCACATCAGTCATGTCCGACTCTGTGCGACCCCATAGCCGGTGGCCCACCAGACTCCCATCCCTGGGATTCTCCAGGCAAGAATACTGGAGTGGGTTGCCATTTCCTTCTCCATGGCATGGAAGTGAAAAGTGAAAATGAAGTCACTGAGTCGTGTCCAACTTTTCACGACCCCCTGGACTGTAGCCGACCAGGCTCCTCTGTCCATGGGATTTTCCAGGCAAGAGTACTGGAGTGGGGTGCCACTATGCTAAATAATCTGCATCGTGTTATCTAATCTTTTCTATGGACCCCTGGGGCAAATCCTATTAGCATCCCCATCTTTTAAAATGGAGAAACAGGCTTGAAGCAGTCAAGGAACTGCCTCAATTCATTTAGCTCATAACAGGCTAAGCCAAGACTCAACGCCACGTCTGTTTATTTCTCTGTCAGTCAGGTGTGGGTTCTCCACACATCGACAGGACCTTGCCTACCATAAAGCAGGATCTAGAAGTGTTATTAAGCACCTGTGCTCTTCAGGGCCAATGGCAAGAGTTTTCAGAGGACATATCTAAGAAATAATCGTGGAGACTAGGACATCGGAGCTACTCCCTCAAAAATGGGAGCACAGGTGCTGTGAACAGCACGTTGGCACACGCCCTAACTGCACGGGCTGGCCTCGGCCCTTCACACTTGTAACTCTGGTCCAAGCGCAGGGTGGAGCTTGATGCCCACGGTATCCTATGGGCAAGTGAAAGTAGATGAAGCACAAAGGAAAAGGGAGGGGAAAAAAAGGTCCAAAGAAACCAGAGGCTGGAGGTGTTGAGTATTGGTCCAAGATCTCAAGGCAATAGAGTGGGAACCAGGACAGAAGCCTTGGTGGTCCCGCCTCATGCTCTTCTGGACATTGTCAGAGCCGAAGACCTGGAGTTAGGAGAGACAGCAGTTCAAACCCTGGTGACATGTCCAAGCCAGGAACTAGATCAAGACCTGAGCCTTTGGAGTGGGAGCCCTGACTCCAAGGCCCTAGACTTCCAGAGAACTAACCCTATAGAGTATCAAATAGTGAGAACTCACACAAAGGAAACCACTTGAATACAAGACTGGGCACAACCCAATCACCAGTACACCATGTTCAGGATGCCTCATCTAAACAACAAAACAAAAATACAAACCCAATCATCAGCAGACAGGATTACCACCTCACTCAGCTCTTGCCCATCAGAGGAAAAGCAAACAAACAAAAACTCAGCACAAATCTCACCCTCTAGGAAGCTCACACAAACCAAGGGACCAACATTAGTTGGCCAGAAACCAAAAGGAAGAAAGAATTCAACCTTGACACCTGGGAAAAGGCATCAATCAGTTAAAACACAATAAGTTAAAAATAATAATGATGAAAAGGCACAGAAGAACTTCACAAATGAAGAAACAAATTGGAAAGACAGAAGTCCAAATAAATGAAGAGGAAATAGGCAAACTACCTGAAAAAGAATTTGGAATAATGATAGTAAAGATGATCAAAAACCGTGAAAAGAAAATAGAGAAAATGAAAGAATCAATTAGAAAAGACCTAGAAGAATTAAAGAATAAATATACAGAGACAAACAACACAATTACTGAAATTAAAAAGACTCTAGAAGGAATCGATAGCAGAATATCTGAAGCAGAAGAACAAATCAGTGAGCTGGAAGATAAAATGGTGGTTGGAAGTAACTTCTGAAGAGCAGAATAAAGTAAAAAGAATGAAAAGAACTGAGGATAGTCTCAGAGACCTCTGGGACAATATAAAATGCACCAATACTTGAATTATAGGGATCCCTGAAGAAGAAGAGAAAAAGAAAGGGTATGAGAAATTTTTGAATGATTATAGTTCAAATTTTCCCCAACATGGAAAAGGAAATAGTCAATCAAGTCCAAGAAGCACAGAGAGGCCCATATAGGATAAACCCAAGGAGAAACATGCCAGCTCAGTTGTCACTCAGTTATGTCCAACAGTTTGGACTGCAGCACGCCAGGCCTCCCTGTCCATCACCAACTCCTGGTGCTTACTCAAACTCATGTCCTGTGAGTCAGTGATGCCATCCAACCTTCTCATCCTCTGTTGTCCCCTTCTCCTCCCACCTTCAATCTTGGAAACACACCAAAATACATACTAATCAAACTAACAAAGACTAAACACAAAGAAAGAATATTTAAAACAGCAAGGAGGAAAAATCTAGTAACATACAAAGGAACTCCATATGCATAACAGTTGATCTTTTAGCAGAAACTCTGAAGGCCAGAAGGGAAAGGCAGGATATATTTAAAGTACTGACAGGGAAAAATTTACAACCAAGATTACTGTACCTGGCAAGGATCTCATTCAAAATTCATGGAGAAATAAAAAAATTGTCAGACAAGCGAAAGTTAAGAGAATTCAGTACCACCCACCCAACTTTATGACAAATGTTAAGGGATTTATATAGTCAAGAAACACAAGAGAGAAAAAAGACCTACAAAATCAACCACAAACAATTAAGAAAATGGCAATAGGAACATATATATCAATATTACTTTAAATATAAATGGATTAAATACTCCAACTAAAAGGCACAGTCTGGCTGAATGGATTAAAAAATAAGACCCATATTTGTGCTGTCTACAAGATACCAACTTTAGACCTAAAGACACATATAGACTGAAAGCAAGAGTATGGAAAAATATATTCTATGCAAATGGGAAGCAAAAGAAAGTTGGAGTAGCAATCCTCATATCAGACAAAATAGACCTTAAAGAATATTACAAGAGATAAGGAAGGACACTATATAATGACTAAGGGATCAATCTAAAAGAAAGATATAACAATTATAAGTATCTATGCACCCAACATAGGAGCACCTCAATACATAAAGACAAACACTAACAGACATAAAAGGAGAAATTGATAGTAACACAATAATAATAGGAGACTCTAACACCCCACTCACACCAGTGGACAGTTCATCAAAGCAGAAAATTAATAAGGAAATACAAGTCTTAAATTATCCATTAGATGAGATGGATCGCATTGATATCTTCAGGACATTCCATCCAAATACAGAAGAAAACACCTTCTTCTCAAGTGTGCATGTAACATCTAGGATAAACCAAATCTTGGGTCACAAATCAAATCTCAGTAAAGTTAAGAAAATTGAAATTGTATCAGGCATCTTCTCCAACCACAATACTATGAGACTAGATATCAATTACAAGGAAAAAACTGTAAGAAGCACAAGCACATGGAGATTAAACAACACATTCTAAATAACTAACAAGTTACTGAAGAAATAAAAAAATTTCTAGAAACAAATGACAATGAAAACATGACAACTCAAAAACTATTGGATGCAACAAAAGCAATTCTAAGAGGAAAGTTTATAGCAATACAATCCTACCTCAAGAAACAAGGGAAACATAGACTAGACAACCTAACTCTACAAACACCTAAGAGAAATATTGCATAGGAACCTGGAAAGCTGATAGTCCAGTACTTTGGCCACCTCATGTTAAGAGTTGACTCGGAAAAGACTCATGCTGGGAGGGATTAGGGGCAGGAGGAGAAGGGGACGACAGAGGATGAGATGGCTGGATGGCATCACTGACTCGATGGACGTGAGTCTGAGTGAACTCTAGGAGTTGGTGATGGACAGGGAGGCCTGGTGTGCTGTGATTCATGGAGTTGCAGAGTTGGACATGACTGAGTGACCAAACTGAGCAGAAAACAACAAAAAAAGAAGAAGAAGAAAAAACCCACCCAAAATTAGAAGGAAAGAAAGTATAAAGATTCAAGCAGAAATAAATGAAAAAGAATTTAAAGAAATAATAGTAAAGATTAATAAAACTAAAAGCTGATTCTTTGAGAACATAAACAAAATTGACAAGCCTTTAGCCAGACTTATCAAGAAAAAAAAGAGAAAAATCAAATCAACAAATGAAAAATGAAAAAGGAGAGGTTACAACAGACAATGCAGAAACACAAAAAACTATAAGAGACTATTATGAACAACTTTATAGCAATAAAATAGATAACCTGGAAGAAATGTACAGATTCTTAGAAAAGTTCAATCTTCCAAGATGAACCAGGAAGAAATAGAAGGTATGAATAACCCAATTACAAGCACTGAAATTGAAGTGATCAAAACTGTCCCAAAATACAAAAGCCCAGTACCAGATGGCTTCACAGGAGAATTCTATCAAACATTTAGAGAAGAGCTAATGCCTATCCTTCTAAAATTCTTTCCAAAAATTGCAGAAGAAGGAGCACTTTCAAACTTATGCTACGAGGTCACCATTACTCTGATACCAAAATCAGACAAAGGCAACACAAAAAAAGAAAACTACAGGCAAATATCACTGATGAACATAGATGCAAATATCCTCAGCAAAATTTTAGCAAACAGAATTCAGCAACACATCAAAAAGCTCACACACCATGATCAAGTTGGGTTTATTCCAGGAATGCAACGGTTCTTCAATACATGCAAATCAATCAATGTGACACATCATTTTAACAAAGTGAAAGATTAAAAACCATATGATCATCTCAATAGATGCAAGAAAAGCCTTTAACAAAATTCAGCACCCATTTATGATTAAAACTCCTCAAAAAATGGGCACAGAAGGAACCTACCTCAGCATGCTGCTAAGCTGCTTCAGTCATGTCTAACTCTGTGCGACCCTATAGATAGCAGCCCACCAGACTCCTATCCTGGGGATTCTCCAGGCAAGAACACTGGAGTGGGTTGCCATTTCCTTCTCCACTGCATGAAAGTGAAATCACTCAGTCATGTCCGACTCTTAGTGACCCCATGGACTGCAGCCCACCAGGCTCCTCGGTCCATGGGATTTTCCAGGCAAGAGTACTGGAGTGGGGTGCCATTGCCTTCTCCACCTTAGCATAATAAAGGCCATATATGATAAGTGAAAGTAAGTGAAGTCGCTCAGGCGTGTCTGACTTCATGGACTGTAGCCTGCCAGGCTCCCTTGTCCATGAGATTTTCCAGGCAAGAATACTGGAGTGGGTTGCCATTTCCTTCTCCACTGCATGAAAGTGAAAAGTGAAAGTGAAGTCATTCAGTTGTGTCCGACTTTTCACTACCCCATGGACTGTAGCCTACCAGGCTTCTCCATCCATGGGATTTTCCAGGCAAGAATACTGGAGTGGGGTGCCATTGCCTTCTCCAAGCCTACAGCAAACATTATTCTGAATGGTGAAAAACTGAAAGCATTCCCCCTAAGATCAGGAACAAGACAATGGTGTCCACTTTCCCCACTATTATTCAACATAGTTCTGAAAGTCCCAGCTACAGCAGAGAAGAAAAATAAATGAAAAGAATCCAGATCAGAAAAGAAAAAGATCTCACTGTTTTTGGATGACATGATATTGCACATAGAAAACCCTAAAGATAGATCAGAAAATTACTAGAGCTAACTAATGAATTTAGCAAAGTTTCAGGAAACAAAATCAACACACAGAAATTTCTTACATTTCTACATACTAGCAATTAAATATCAGAAAGAGAAATTAAGGAATCAGTCTCAATCACCATTAAAACAAAAAGAATTAAATATCTAGGAATAAACTTACCTAAGCAGACAGAAGAACTGTAAATAGATAATTATAAGACACTAATGAAAGAAACTAATAAGTCTCTTGATTAAAGGGAAAGAGGAGAGTGAAAAACTTGGCTTAAAGCTTAACATTCAGAAAAGGAAGATCATCTGGTCCAATCACTTCATGGGAAATAGATGGGGAAACAGTGGAAACAATGTCAAACTTTATTTTGGGGGGCTCCAAAATCACTGCAGATGGTAACTGCAGCCATGAAATTAAAAGACACTTACTCCTTGGAAGAAAAGTTATGGCCAACCTAGATAGCACATTGAAAATCAGAGACATTACTTTGCCAACAAAGGTCCAGCTAATCAAGACTATGGTTTTTCCCGTGGTCATGTATGGATGTGAGAGTTGGACTGTGAAGAAGGCTGAGTGCTGAAGAATCGATGCTTTTGAACTGTGGTGTTGGAGAAGACTCTTGAGAGTCCCTTGGACTGCAAGGAGATCCAACCAGTCCATTCTAAAGGTGATCAGCTCTGGGATTTCTTTGGAAGGAATGATGCTAAAGCTGAAACTCCAGTACTTTGGCCACCTCATGCGAAGAGTTGACTCATTGGAAAAGACTCTGATGCTGGGAGAGATTGAGAGCAGGAGGAGAAGGGGACGACCAAGGATGAGATGGCTGGATGGCATCACGGACTCAATGGACATGAGTCTGAGTGAACTCTGGGAGATGGTGATGAACAGGGAGGCCTGACGTGCTGCGATTTATGGGGTTGCAAAGAGTCGGATACAACTGAGTGACTGAACTGAACTGAACTGTACTGAATGAAAGAAATCAAAGATGACATACACAGATGGAGAGATATTCCATGTTCTTGGTAGGAAGAGTCAATGTTGTGAAAAAGACTATACTACCAAAAGCAATCTACAGATTCAGTGAGATCCCTATCAATTTACCAATGGCATTTTTCACAGAACTAGAACAAAAAGTTTATACTTCATATAGAAACATAAAAGACCCCAAATAGCCAAAGTAACCTTGAGAAAGAAGAATGGAGCTGGAGGAATGCACCTTCCTAACTTCAGATCATACTACAAAGCCACAGTCATCAAGACAGTATGGTACTTGCACAAAAACAGAAATACGGACTGATGGAACCAGATAGAAAGCCCAGAAATAAACCCATCCACCTATAGGTGCTTTATTTTTTACAGTGGAGGCAAGAATATAAAACGGGGCAAAGACAATCTCTTCAATAAGTGGTGTTGGGAAAACTGGACAGCTACATGCAAAAGAATGAAATTAGAACACTTTGTAACACCATCAGTTCAGTTCAGTTCAGTCGCTCAGTCATGTCCGACTCTTTGCGACCCCATGAATCGCAGCACGCTAGGCCTCCCTGTTCATCACTATCTCCCGGAGTTCACTCAGACTCACGTCCATCGAGTCCGTGATACTATCCAGCCATCTCATCCTTGATCGTCCCCTTCTCCTCCTGCCCCCAATCCCTCCCAGCATCAGAGTCTATTCCAGTGAGTCAACTCTTTGCATGAGGTGGCCAAAGTACTGGAGTTTTAGCTTTAGCATCATTCCTTCCAAAGAAACCCCAGGGTTGATCTTCAGAATGGACTGGTTGGATCTCCTTGCAGTCCAAGGGACTCTCAAGAGTCTTCTCCAACACCACAGTTCAAAAGCATCAGTTCTTTGGAGCTCAGCTTTCTTCACAGTCCAACTCTCACATTCATACATGACCACAGAAAAACCATAGCCTTGACTAGATGGACCATAAAGATAAACTCAAAATGGACTAAAGACCTCAATGTAAGACCAGAAACTATAAAACTCTTAGAGGAGAATACAGGCAGAACACTTGATGACATAAATCAAAGCAAGATCCTCTATGACCCATTTCCTAGAGTAATGGAAATAAAAACAAAAGTAAACAAGTGGGACCTGATTAAACTTAACAGCTTTTGCACAGGAAAGGAAACTCGAAGCAAGGTGAAAAGACAACTTCATAATGGGAAAAAATAATAGCAAATGTAACAATTGACAAAGGATTAATTTCTAAAATATACAAGCAGCTTATACAACTCAATACCAGAAAAACAAACAACCCAATCAAAAAGAGGAAAAAAGCCCTAAACAGACATTTCTCCAAAGAAGACATACAGATGGCTAACAAACACATGAAAAGATGCTCAACATTGCTCATTATTAGGGAAATGCAGGTCAAAAGTACGAGATATCACATCACAATGGTCAGAATGGCCATCATTAAAATGTCTACAAGCAATAAATGCTGGAGAGGCTGTGGAGAAAAGGGAGCACTCTTGCACTGTTGGTGGGAATGTAAATTGATGCAGCCACTGTGGAAGATGGTATGGAGATTCCTTTAAAAACTAGGAATAAAAGCACCATATGACCCAGCAATCCTACTTCTAGGCATATACTCTAAGAGAACCAAAACTGAAAAAGACACACGTGTCCCATTGTTCACTGCAGCACTATTTACAGTAAGAACATGGAAGCAACCTAGATGCTCATTGACAGACAGATGGATAGAGAAGCGGTGGTACGTATACACAATGGAATATCACTCCATTAAAAGGAATGCATTTTTGAGTCAATTCTGATGAGGTGAATGAACCTAGAGCCTTTTGTACAGAGTCAGAAAGAGAAAGAGAAACATTGTATTCTAATGCATAATGATGAAATCTAGAAAAATGGTACTGAAGAGCTTATTTACAGGGCAGAAATGGAGAAACAGGGTGAGATGCATGGATATAAAATAGATAGCCAATGGGAATTTGCTGTATGGCTCAGGAAACTCAAACAGGGGCTCTGTATCAATAATCTCCCCACCCGACCCTGTCCTCTATCTTCTCTCGAAGTTTTCCCTCCCCTATGTACATATGAATACCTACTGAGTACAACTCCAACCTGTCTTTTGTTCTTTTAAGACATTTCGTTAATAGGAAGTTATTTTCTTCTTTTTCTTTTTTTTCCTCTCGTGTCTTTATTGGGACCTATTTCCTCTTTGTCACTAATCTTCTCCTCCCTCCACCAATGACCTCTATGATTACTTCTTCCCTCCTGTCCGATCCTCATTTGTTACTGTCCCTTCACTTCTGTGAAATTTCTTTTCCACACGCGGCAATCTAGCTTGGTTCTTATACAGAAATATGGCCAAAATGCCTTTTAAAATGTGAGGTTAGAGGGCCTCTGATTTAGACTACAGACCTTTTTTAGCAGAAATATTTTAAGTACATATCTTTTATAATCATCTTTCGCATTTGCATCATTCATAAATCTCTTCTAAATCTCTTACTTCCTATCAGCCTCAAGGTAGCTCAAGTTTTGCCTTTTTTTCTTTTTTCCTGAATATAAGTTAAAAAAAGAAAAATTGAGGCTCAAGAAAAGTAAGCTACTTGTCAACAAGCACATAGAAAGTATTACATCCTTAGTAAGTAAGTGTGATAAGATCACGTACACAGCATTATGTGAGACGGCAGGACTGAATCTCATGCTGTCTCCAGGCCAGAATACTGGAGTGGTTAGCTTTTCCCTTCTTCCTTCTTCTCAACCAGGGATCGAAGCCCAGTCTCCCACATTACAGGCAGATTATTTGCCAACTGAGCCACCAGAGAAGCCCATAATAGGATCACAGACACGGTATCATGTGAGACTGCTAACCGGACCGCACGCTCCTCAGGCCCCCACTCTCAGATCTCTTCTCCTGTAATCCCTGTGGATTTCTGAAGAAATTACATCAGTTCAGTTCAGTTCAGTC
>SJYC01018299.1:0-98975 GCA_006408675.1 Madoqua kirkii
GTAAAATTAGATAGCCAGCAGGAATTTGCTGTACGACACAGGGAACTCAAATCCAGTGCTCTGTGACAAACTAGAGGGTGGGATGGGGTGGGAGGTGGGAGGGAGGGTTATGAGGGAGGGGACATATGTATACTTACAGCTGATTCATGTTAATATATGGCAGAAACTAACAAAATATTGTAAAGCAATTATCCTCCAATTTAAAAATAAAATAATTCTTTTAAAAAACTTTCTTTAAACAACAAGGTCCTACTATATAGCCCAGGGAACTGTGTTCAATATCCTGAGAGAAACCACCCAGGATAAGAATATAAAAAAGAACATATATGTGTGTGTACATATACACGTACATACATGTATATGTACATATATGTACATATGCATACATGTGTGTGTGTGTATAGAGAGAGAGACTTCCCTGGTGGCTCAGACAGTAAAGCATCTGCCTACAATGCAGGAGACCCAGGTTCGATTCCTGGGTCGGGAAGATCTCCTGGAGAAGGAAATGGCAACCCACTCCAGTATTCCTGCCTGGAAAATCCCATGGACGGAGGAGCCTGGTGGGCTACAGTCCATGGGGTCGAAAAGAGTTGGACACGACTGAGCGACTTCACTCACATATATATATGTATGTATGAGACTCGGTGAGTCACTTTGCCATACAGCAGAAATTAACACAACACTGTAAGTCAACTATATTTCAATAAAAAATAAAGAAAAAGCCTTCTTGAAACATCGCCTTAGAGCCTCTGAAGGATAATCTTTGAAGGCAAATTCCCTCTTTATATTTACCAAGAGCCAGCCCTCCCCAGCTGATCCCACGAAGACAACCACTCACGAATGCAAAAAAGCAAACTGCCTCTCAAAGCTGCCACTACTTTCCCTCCTGCCTGAATTCCCAGGGAGTGTGGAAAGAGAAACAGAGGTCACCTGGGACACATGTGTACCTAAAAGTTAAAAAACTCTTCAGTAATGTGATAATGACCACCACATGTGAATTTCATCATTTCTTATGATTTGTTGTTCAGTCGCTAAGTTCATGTCCCACTCTTTGCAACCCCATGCATACACCAGGTTTCCCTGTCCTCTATCTCCCAGAGTTTGCTCAAACTCCTGTCCATTTCTTATGCATACCCAGGTTTCCCTGTCCTCTATCTCCCAGAGTTTGCTCAAACTCCTGTCCATTTCTTATGCATACGCCAGGTTTCCCTGTCCTCTATCTCCCAGAGTTTGCTCAAACTCCTGTCCATTTCTTATATGTTACCTATTTTGCTTCAAAAAAAAAAAAGGAAGATGTTAATTTTGTCCAGTGCAAGACTGACTACAAGGTGCCGCAGCTCCTTAAACATCATCCTCTCCTGAAGCCTACCCTCCAGTGCCCGGGCACAGATTACCATGGTTAACTGTGGGAGAATAAAACAGCAGGCTGAAGAGGCTGCTCCAGCTCTCAGGGGGAAACCTGCCATCTCCATATGATCAAGACGGACCCTGGACACAGAAGGTCATCCCAGCTTCGCTGCCTAGGGATGCTGGTGACCTAGAGCAATCCCTGCATCTTTGATCCCCCTGATGTGCTGAAGGCTGCATCTCAGGAGGGTCAGGACCAGGCTTTGGGGCACCAGAAGTGACCCCTTCCTTCTTAAGCAGTGCTGGGGCCAGATACTGAGGCCAGGAGTGTGCAATCTAAATAAGTGCAGCTCAAGGTGGTGAGACTTTCCCTCCTAATCTCTTCTGGAGGAGAAGGAGGGAGAAAGTCTATGAGAAATGTTCCTAGAACCAAGAAACGCTAGTCCCTCAATCTTCAGGGACTGCCCCATAAAATTCTCCCAGGCCACTGGGGGATACTGCTGACCCAGGAAGCTAGAATTCCTTTTACAGGTTTGGCAGAAACAAACAAAAAAATATATATCTGACAAAGCAAGAGTGACAAACCAAGCAGGGATGACAAACAATTCCTGATTTGGAAGGATATCGGCTTGTTTAATGACCTATTAAGAAGGGTCATCACACACACTGTTTCAAGGAGACACCCCCAAATTATCTCATTTCTCTTTTTAATTGAGACAGATTTGATACATAACACTGTGCTATTTTCAGTATTTCATTTCTTACTTTCCCCTTCAGCAGAGGTGCCGGCCTCAGCTCACTCTGCAGGAAGCTATTTGGCAGCTCATTCTCAGGCTCTGATGCCCTTTCCCTCTGACCATTCAGAGATGCAGCGAGTGCCATCAGTACCTCCCTTACCCTGGTGACAGCCTCGAGAAACCCCGAACGGTGGCTGCCTGCCCTACACCAGAGTTCCAGGGACTGCAGCTTCTACAAAACATCTCCCAGGGACCCTTCTCCCATGGTTGCGTACAGATTCTTTCAGGCCAGCAATTAACAAGATTCAAGACCAAGGAAATCAACCCTGAATATTCACTGGAAGCAGTAATGTTGAAGGTGCAATACTTTGGCCACCTGCTATGAAAAGCTGACCCACTGGAAAAGACCCTGATGCTGGGAAAGATTGAGGGCAGGAGGAGAAGGGTACGACAGAGGATGAGATTTGGATGGCATTACCGACTCGATGAATATAAATCTGAGCAAACTCCGGGAGATAGTGATGTACAGGGAACACCGACGTGCTGCAGTCCATGGGGTCGCAAATAGTTGGACACGACTGAACGACTGAACAAAACAAGGACTATATATCAGGCTAAAAAAAAAAAAAAAAGGCACTCAGTTTATCTATATACACCGATAGGGGATTCTTTCTGGAGAAATGTACAAACTCATAGGAAGGCATTTCGACTGTCAACACAGTCCAAAGAACTTACATGGGAAGCTAGAAAAGATTTTATTTAAAATATAGACTAGGGAATTCCCTGGAGGTCCAGTGGTTAGAACTCTGTGCTCTCACTGCCAAGGGCCTGGGTTCAATCCCTGGTCTGGGAACTAAGACACCACAAGCAGTGGGGCATGCCTAAAAAACAAGTATGTTAAGCTTTTTTAAAGTATAGGTTATAAAACAATGTATATCTAATATACACATTTTGCTTTTACAATTAATGTGTATTGTAAATGCCTAGAAGAGAGGTTGGAAGGGTTTGTACTGAAGAAATAACACTGCTCCTTGGGAGATGGGATTAGGTGATTTTCTTTTTTGTGTTTATACATTTTCTCAAGACTTTCTGTAAGAAAAACATTTAAGGGCTTCCTTCTCCAGTGGCTCAGTGGTAAAGAATCTGTCAGTGCAGGAAACATGGGTTCAAAGCCCTGGGAAGATCCCACACACCGAGAAGCAACCAAGCCCAAGCACCACAACTCCCGAGCCTGTGCTCTAGAGCCCAGGAGACGTAACTACTGCAGCCTAAGCACCCGAGAGCCCTGCTCTGCAAGCGAGGGCACGGCAGTGAGAATCCTGGGCGCCACCGCTAGAGCCGCTCCCACCGGCCTCACCCGGAGAAGAGGCCGCACGGCCAAGAAGGACCAGCACAGCCAGCGACTAATCAGAAAAACATGTACGAAATGAGAAAAAGGCACGTTATTTTTACAAAGGGAACTAGATCTGATCCATCCAGTTCTCTCCAGCCCCACTGCAACTAACTACCCAGGCCCAGGCCCCTGTCGTCTCTTGCCACTCACCTGGATCGGTGCCAGAGCCTGCCAACCAGGCTTGTTTCACCTTCCCTGGTTTCTTCTCACCGAGGCCGGAGTGCTCTTTTAAAAAACAGAAATCTGATCTGTCATTTCTATTCTTAAGGCCTTTCACAGCACGTTGGCTGCCCTTAGGATTCAACTTACAACTCTTAACAGGAGGGAGCGACCCCTGGAGTCCAGCCTCACCGCTTGGGGCTTGCCACGCTCTCAAGTCCTGCCTTGGCAATACGAGCGTCCCTCATCTGGAACTCTCCCTCCCTCCTTCGCTGGTTTAATCTTCACTCATCTCTGAAGCCTGATTCTGGGTGTCACTTTCCCAGGAGACCCTCCCTGACCCGCACCGCACATCCAGGGAAACCCGCTGTGGGTTTCTCTCCATGACTCTGAGGGGACTCGTCATTACTGGTTTAACTTCTGTCTCCTGGGATGGACTGTGAGCCCCAGGATGGCAAGAACCACTGGAGCCTCATCAGGGCACACAGTAGATGCTCAAAAAGTACTCAATCTGGGGGGCTCCACGGCAGTCCAGTGGTTAGGACGCTGTGCTCTCACTGCCAAGGGCCTGGGTTTCATTCCTAGTCAGGGAACTAAGATCCCTCAGGCTACACGTGCAGTCCCCCACCAAAAACACTGAATCTGAATACTTTTTCAAAAATGAAGTTCTGAAAACCAGAGCAATGTTAAATAAAATCTCTATATTTCTCAACATGCTGTAACTGTGATACTTAAGAAATCGCATCTTAAAGAAGAGAATGTGGGAGGACAGACTTTTATTTTTCGCAAATTTTTCTTGTAGCTACATACCTACTGTTCTCTCCTAAGACAAAACAAACAGCAACACTATCATAATCAAAGCTAATGTAACTGGCCGCCTTTTAAAAACATGCACCAGTCTTGTTCACATGAAACAAGAAGAGCTGGGTGTGAGCACCCCTTCCACTCTGCAGCCTAGAATTTGAAGTCTAGGGAAATACTTTTTGGCTGCACCTTGAGGCATGTGGTATCTTAGTTCTCCGACCAGGGACTGAACCCAGGCTCTCAAGCACAGAGTCCTAACCACCACACTGCAAGGGATTATCCCAAGGCAATACTTCTTAGCTTACCGGCCATCTGGTCCCACATGGCTCAGAAAAACCACTAATAATCCAGGAAACAGTGAACTGTCAACAGAAGATCATTCTCATATGACCTTGGACCCCCACCTGTCTCATCTTTCATAGCTGTGATAACTGCTGTGATATTTTTTGAGTCTTTGCTATTTGTTGTAAAGCTGACAGATTTGCAGCCAAACATACACAGCACACTCCTGTTCACATATCTGTGCCTGATGTTTACTTGGGCTACGCAACAGATTGGACAGGTGGGCTATGCAACAGATTGGACAGGTGGAAGCTGAAGGACTTTCAGGAAAGTGAGAAGAGGTACCACATTTTCTTACTCTCATAGCTTGCTTGAGTTATTTGCCCAACCTCTTTTCCAGTGTTCTAAGAAAGTCAGTGACCCACACACAAAGTATCAAATGACCCAAAGAACCATTTCTGTTTGGTTGGAGAATTCTCCAGGCTAGAATACTGGAATGGGTTGCCATGCCCTTCTCCAGGTGATCTTCCCAACCCAGTGGTGGAACTCAGGTCTCCCACATTGCAGGCAGATTCTTTACTCAGTGACAAACAGCCCTCACATCTCAGTTTCTTTCACACCCCAGCTCTGTCCACCTAGGGTTGGCTGGGGCTCTGTTTCCTCTTTGACTTGCCCAGGCTCACAGAGAAACCACCAGGTCTCCAGGGCATAGAGAAAAACAGATCTGGAGGATCATACAATAGTGATAACACGATCTAGCTCAGAAGTGACACAACACACTTTTCACAACTCAGTGGCCAAAAGTAGTCACATGGCCCCAAAGACACAAGGAGGTGGGAGGCACAAGCCTATCACATGCCTAGAAAAGAGGAAGCTTTGAAGATTCAGTCAACAGCACTGATGTTTGCACAGGGAATCAGGGCCAAGAGGGGTTAACAGCATGGGTTGTAGAGCCACCTCACCTTGGAGAGGTCACCGTGATCTCTTCATGCCTGTTTTCTCATCCAGAAAACGGGGATAGTAATCGTATTTACTAGATTCCCTGGGGCTCAGTGGTAGAGAATCAGCCGGCAATGCAGGAGACGTGGGTTCGATTCCTCAGTTTCCTGGAGAAGTAAATGGCAACCCATTCCAGTATTCTTGCCTGGGAAATCCCATAGACAGAGGAGCCTGGCGGGCTACAGTTCACGGGGTCCCATGAGTTGGACACAACTTAGTGACTCAACAACAGCAACAACAATCATATTTACCTCCTAGGATGGTTAGAAGATTAAATAAGAATTTCTATCTGGAAGGAATTTAGAACCTGGCAAGTAAGTACGACACATAAGCACTACATAAATACTATACAACTTGCAACTATTATTTTGGGAAAATAATTCTTAAGGCAATGCTTTTATTTTGGGGGGTAATACTCTTCATGAATGCACACTGTGTGAAGCACCAGCACAGAAGCCAGCACACACAGAAGTGGGTAACGAACAGTGGCCTTTCTGAGCAGAGAACCAGGAGCCCCGGGGCCTACTTGGCGAGGATTCAATCAGCTGGCCCCTTCCTTGGCTTCCCAGTTTCTTTCTTATCTTTACAAGAGGGGCTGTACAGGGTGATTGTCAACATTCTCCAGCACTAAAGACTTGGAATTCTTTGATTCATGGGTCACTGACCTGGCCTGATAAGGTATTTTTCATGTTTGTACTCTTTATTCTTTGACCATAAAGGAGGATCCTCCCATCTGAATCAAGAGGACACTGATATGTTCTCTACCTGGTTCAGGACAGCCAATCTCTCCACCCCAACTGCTCTGGAAGAGCTCCCACTGCAGCCCACCGGCCACCAGGAAGCTGCCAGGAGAGGGGCAGGTCCTGGGTGCATGTCCAAGAAAGAGGCTCACCTCCCAGAAAGGCAGAGGGGGGTCGGCAGTCACTCAGAGGGCAGCTGACCTCCCCCAGGGCGGGGTGAGCTCTCCTTCAACCGCTGGGTGAGGACCCCAAAACCCTCCACAAACCGCCCCCCACAGCACTCAGGAGGCACCCCCCTCATCTTTGCCTCCCCACCAGTGTCCTGGGTGGGGGCTTTACCTGTGATAGAGGAGAAGTAGCTATCATCCTCCTGGTTTAAGAGAGCCAAGCATTCCCAGAGAATGCTTCCCTGTTATCCCATTTGGCCCTGTTCTGGGGTCAGGAACAGGAATACACATTTAAAAATTAGGAGGAACTTTCCTGGTGGTCCAGTGGTTATAGGATCATACAATAGTGATAACACGATCTAGCTCAGAAGTGACACAACACACTTTTCACAACTCAGTGGCCAAAAGTAGTCACATGGCCCCAAAGACACAAGGAGGTGGGAGGCACAAGCCTATCACATGCCTAGAAAAGAGGAAGCTTTGAAGATTCAGTCAACAGCACTGATGTTTGCACAGGGAATCAGGGCCAAGAGGGGTTAACAGCATGGGTTGTAGAGCCACCTCACCTTGGAGAGGTCACCGTGATCTCTTCATGCCTGTTTTCTCATCCAGAAAACGGGGATAGTAATCGTATTTACTAGATTCCCTGGTGGCTCAGTGGTAGAGAATCAGCCGGCAATGCAGGAGACGTGGGTTCGATTCCTCAGTTTCCTGGAGAAGTAAATGGCAACCCATTCCAGTATTCTTGCCTGGGAAATCCCATAGACAGAGGAGCCTGGCGGGCTACAGTTCACGGGGTCCCATGAGTTGGACACAACTTAGTGACTCAACAACAGCAACAACAATCATATTTACCTCCTAGGATGGTTAGAAGATTAAATAAGAATTTCTATCTGGAAGGAATTTAGAACCTGGCAAGTAAGTACGACACATAAGCACTACATAAATACTATACAACTTGCAACTATTATTTTGGGAAAATAATTCTTAAGGCAATGCTTTTATTTTGGGGGGTAATACTCTTCATGAATGCACACTGTGTGAAGCACCAGCACAGAAGCCAGCACACACAGAAGTGGGTAACGAACAGTGGCCTTTCTGAGCAGAGAACCAGGAGCCCCGGGGCCTACTTGGCGAGGATTCAATCAGCTGGCCCCTTCCTTGGCTTCCCAGTTTCTTTCTTATCTTTACAAGAGGGGCTGTACAGGGTGATTGTCAACATTCTCCAGCACTAAAGACTTGGAATTCTTTGATTCATGGGTCACTGACCTGGCCTGATAAGGTATTTTTCATGTTTGTACTCTTTATTCTTTGACCATAAAGGAGGATCCTCCCATCTGAATCAAGAGGACACTGATATGTTCTCTACCTGGTTCAGGACAGCCAATCTCTCCACCCCAACTGCTCTGGAAGAGCTCCCACTGCAGCCCACCGGCCACCAGGAAGCTGCCAGGAGAGGGGCAGGTCCTGGGTGCATGTCCAAGAAAGAGGCTCACCTCCCAGAAAGGCAGAGGGGGGTCGGCAGTCACTCAGAGGGCAGCTGACCTCCCCCAGGGCGGGGTGAGCTCTCCTTCAACCGCTGGGTGAGGACCCCAAAACCCTCCACAAACCGCCCCCCACAGCACTCAGGAGGCACCCCCCTCATCTTTGCCTCCCCACCAGTGTCCTGGGTGGGGGCTTTACCTGTGATAGAGGAGAAGTAGCTATCATCCTCCTGGTTTAAGAGAGCCAAGCATTCCCAGAGAATGCTCCCTGTTATCCCATTTGGCCCTGTTCTGGGGTCAGGAACAGGAATACACATTTAAAAATTAGGAGGAACTTTCCTGGTGGTCCAGTGGTTACGACTCTGTGCTCTCAACGCAGGGGGCCCAGGTTCCATCCCTGGTCAAGGAACTCGATCCCATGCTGCAGCTAAGAACTGGCATGGCCAAAGAAATAATTTTTAAAAAGATTTAGAAAGATGTGCTTCGAGGGGGGAAAAATGCTTTCAATAGAAAGAAGCTTTAAAGAGCAGAGAACCATCCACAATATTTCAACTTCAAAGGAATACAATGAGTGTGTGAATAGAAATGTCTGTGTACCTAGGAAAAGAAGTTTTTAGATGCTGCTATATTTCAAAATTAATGACCATATCTAAAGATCTCAGTCCGGGGAGCTGAGGCCCCTCCTGTTAGGAGCCATTAAAGTTGCCTTCCCTGATGCAATCCAGTCCTCGGAACCCTTTCTGCCCCGCTGTCTGGGAGCAGGGTCCCAGGGAGCAGGGACGTGTCTGAGAGCAGGGTCTCATTCTGCTTCCCACTCCACCTGAAGTTCTCGTGCTGTGCTGGTGTTAGCAACAGCCCTGGCTGGAATGCCACACTAGGCAAGTCTCATCTTTAGGGCAAAGCTTTCCCTGAATCCTCCAGCCCCACTCCATCATTTCTGAGTTACTTACTGTCAACAGCGGCCATTTTTTAAAATAAAGAAAGATACTAAATATTTAATTTGTATAAAACTTCCATATAAAATGTTTTCACATTTTTTAATGACAAGCTTAGGGGTACATTTGTGTTTATAACTTTTTTTTTTTTTTTTTTTTCAGCCCTGGCTGGAATGCCACACTAGGCAAGTCTCATCTTTAGGGCAAAGCTTTCCCTGAATCCTCCAGCCCCACTCCATCATTTCTGAGTTACTTACTGTCAACAGCGGCCATTTTTTAAAATAAAGAAAGATACTAAATATTTAATTTGTATAAAACTTCCATATAAAATGTTTTCACATTTTTTAATGACAAGCTTAGGGGTACATTTGTGTTTATAACTTTTTTTTTTTTTTTTTTTGCTGCACTGCGTGGCTTGTGGGATATTAGTTCCCTGACCAGGGATTGAACTTGCACCCTCAGAAGTGAAAGCGTGGAGTCCTAACAATTGGACCATCAGGGAATTCCCTGCGGTTGTAACTTTTTATATTAGGTTATATAGTTGTGATTGTTACATTAATTTTTTTTTAAATTGAAGCTTAGTTGATTTACAACATTGTATTAATTACAGCTGGATAGCAAAGTAATTCAGTTATACATACATCCATACATTCTTTTAATATTCTTTTCCACTAGGGTTTATTACAGGATATTGAATATAGTTCCTTGTGCTATACAGTGGGTCCTTATTGTTTACCCATTCTCTATATAAAAGCTTACGTCTGCTAATCCCCATTTCCCACTTGATCCCTCCCCTAACCCCCTGCCCCTTGGCAACCATCAGTCTGAACAGCACCCATTTGAAACTGCCTTGTGCCATCTTTGAAGGTTCAAGCCATCAGCTATGTGAGAGAGCCCTCTTGGAAGTGAGCTGTCTAGCACAGTCACGTTGCAGATGACTGTAACCCCTGGCCAGTGTCCAGACTGCAGCTTCTCGGGGAACCTCAAGCCAGAACAGCTCAGAGAAGCCATTCCCCAATTTCTGATTCATAAGGACTAAGTGAGATAATAAGTGCTTATTGTTTTACATAAGTTCCAGGAATTCCCTGGTGATCCAGTGGTTAAGACTGTGCTTCCACTTCAGGGAGCATAGGTTCAATCCCTGGTCAGGGAACTAAATCCCACAAGCCATTAGGACTGGCTAAAAAGAGCCCTTAACCACCTGACTATAGATGGTAAAGCATCTATACCTGCAGGGAATAAAGCAATTTAAATAAAATATTGATGGTGGAATTTAGGTGGTGGCTATACAGATGTTCACTGTAAAATTCTTTCAGCTTTGCTGTACACAGGACAATTTTCATAATCAAATGTTGGAGGGGAAAGTGCAGGCTGCACAGGAAAAGCAACGGCAGCTGACCAGTCCATGACACAACCACCGAAATGTTTCCTGAACAACAGAGAGAATGACTTTAAAGGGTTACCAAGGAATACAGTGTACTTTGGAAAACATATCTTTAAAATATTATTAATTTTCTATTTTTACCATTATTGACTTTATTTTACTTTTTGACCTCGTGGCATGCGGGAATCTCACTTTCACAACAAGGGACTGAACCCGCTCCCCTGCACTGGAAGCAGAGACTTAACCACTGGACCACCAGGGAAGTCCCCTATCCCTTTAACTATCTATTTGGGTATATAAAGTAGTATTAGATATATATGTGGCATTTTACTGATTTTTTTACCCCAACCTCCAATTTTCAGAGAGATATCGATCTGCCAGTTCCTGTTGTATCATCCAGGGCACTCTTCAGGAACCGCATGACTAACGCACGCATGCTCAGTCACTTCAGTCGTGTCTCACTCTTTTGCGAACCCACAGACTGTGCCCTGCCAGGCTCCTCTGTCCTCGAGATTTTTCTGGCAAGAATACTGGAGTGGGTTGCCATGCCCTACTCCAGGGGGATCTTCCCAACCCAGGGATCAAACCCATGTCTCCTGCATCTCCTGCATTGCAGGCGGATTCTTTACTGCTGCGGAAGCCCCCATGACTACCCAGACTTACTATTATAGCAAAAGCAACCTATCCTTCAGATGAAGTCACCAGCAGCCATCTATCCTATCTGGGTTCTGGTTTATGTTCATTCTGTCTGATTTAGCTCCCAAACGAATAGGCCAGCTTAATTCTCTGCTGCTTTGTCAGGTAACGGTTAGAGAAATTTGATTAACTTTTACAAAACGGACTCGACACAAAGCTGCAAGAAATGGCTATTTCAGGGTTCCAGAGCACTCAGACTGGCCAGAGCAGTGTCGATGGCAGTTCGAGTTTGTGTTAACCTCTACTTGGACCTGACACTCACTCTTGCATATTTTCGGAGTGAAAACAGTCTGCTAAAAGTGCTGTTCACACCAAAAGTTGATCATGTCATTTTAGATAAACAGTGTGACCAGCCTGGTCTTTTTAAGCAATGACATGAACCATAAAAGCATTTTGTGATAAACAGAAATTCAGGCTCCGTAGTTTCTCCAAATTTAAATAAACCAAACTCTGATTGTCAGGTCTGCGTTGTTTATTTCACAGACCTCCGAGGGTCACCACAATGTAACTGATTATATGAACTCCTCCATTACAAAGTACACGGCACTGTACCAAAGATAAGCTGGGAAAATATTGACAGTTGGATTTGGTGTTTAATGAGAGTTTTATGTTGCGGTTGGTATCTTCTCAACACGGGCCAAGCTAATACAACCGGAAGGAGGGGCCCCACCATACCCACTGCAGGCAAGCGGGATGTCACCGGAGACGGGGAGGCGGCGTGTTTGACCTCACCTCATCCTCCTCCTGGCTGGAGGGCAGAAAACGAAAACTACACTTTGCAGACCCCACACACCTGCAGTTAGAGTTTGGGCTGCGATCCAACTGGAGGCACCTGCACAAAATAGGAAGCCAAGTAAAGGCCTGCCCTGTACAGCAGTGGCTGGCAGCAAGGTGGGGAGATAGGAGGTTTTCTGCAGCCACATTCCAGAACCATTCTCTGGTGATGGCCAGCCCCTCCCCACTCAGGCTGCCTGCTCCCTGAAACCCAGGCCAGGAGTGGCTTCCTAAACCCACAGTCCCAGTTAACATCTTCTGAGCTGGAAGTCCGCTGGTGGGCCCATTCTTCAAACTTTTGGGAATCACCTTGGGTACAGCCTAGGGCTCCTCAGGGCTCTGCCCCTTCCAGGTAAGTCTGTGACCACCTAATTCCCATGGCTTCCTGCGTGAAGTCCTGAGAGTGGTTTCTGTTTCCTGCACTAAATGCTTACTTATTCATAACGGAAATCCTGTATCTTTCGCCATGATTAAAAAATGGGAAGGCAGTTATCCCTCTTCCATTTACTCTTCAAAGCTCAGTCTTTCAACTTTAGGATGGGTGACAAGCGCTGAAACTGTTAGGTGCATGGGTGAAGGGCAGCCTGAGAACCAGAGTCCTGGAGGAGGGTCAGGCCCACTGCCTGCAAGGGGTGGAGGATGCCCAGGAAAACCCAACGAAAAGGCCAAACTCAAGAAGACATGACAGGCCGACCAGCCATCACACCGCCTGTGAACACACGGGATGTGGAAACCAGCTGCTTCACTGCCAAAGCTCACACCATGTCAGGTATGGGAGCAGCGTTCTTTCCTGTGTGATTTAATCGAGTGCTTTCCCTGGTTTCAGTGATTTAGGTCTGCAGGGAAAGGCAGGGGGCATTCTATTTGGGTTAAAGCCAGCAGTTCTGAGTTCCAGTCCCAGCAACTGCTACAGCTGACCAGACGGACAAGTCTCTGACCTGACTGCTGTGTGTCAGGGCTGCCCAGCAAGACAACAAGCAACAGTAGCAGCTGGCCTTTACCAAGGACCCACTACACGCCAGCAGCAGCTGTATGCATCTCATTTAACCCTACAACCGCTCCATCAGACAGATATTACTCAGCACATCCACCATCTGCCCACTTCCCCTCATTCCCCTACCACATCCTGGTCCGGCCTCCATCCTGCCTCCCCTCTGGGCTGCACAGCCTCTTGCCTGGTCTTCCTGTTCGAGCCCTTCCCCTCCCCTCAACTTTTCCTCATCACAACTGTTAAGGTAAGGAAACCTTGGGCCAGATCGTGTTGCTCTTCTCCATGTTCAAGCTCCCTACCCCCATCCCCGAACATGGTTTCCCATATGGCCCAGAAGCCCAGGTCTGTACCGTGTCTACAGAGCCCTCCAGGATCAAAGGCCTCCTCTTTCCTCTCTGATCACAACCGTTAGTCCCCTGGCTCATTCTACTCCAGCCACACTGGCCTCCCTGCTACTCTTTCAACACAACAGGTACCCCTGCCACAGGACCTGTGCCTGGCTGTCCCTCTATACAGAATGTACGTGGCCCTCCCACTCGACCCCTAAGGGGTTGGCACAAATGCTACCTTACAGGCGATGCCTTCTCTGACGACCTCATTTAAGACTGCAGCCTTAGCACCTACCATTATTCGTTTATTTTGTTTACTGTGTTTCACCCTCCTCTAGCTCCACAGGGCAGGAACTGTTTTGAATTGAACAAATAGATGACGACTCTAAGGGACTGGTTAGCTTGTTCCTGTGCGCGGGGGTAGTGATAAGCAGTGCTAGGGGCCAAATTCAGGTTCCATCCAACCCAGGAGTCCACCCACTATGCAGGGCACCTGGAACCCCCCTTCCACATTCCACAGGGCTGTTAGAGATGCTTAAGAGGAACACTTCCATAGATATGAGTCTACTGACTTTCTATCCTCTCTGCTACCCTGGGCCTGTCCACACTGCTTGCTAAGCAGGCAGAGAGCATGACTTAGAGGCAGTGGGACCCCCTTTCCCTGTCCTCCTTCCAGTCCTGCCTTAAGAGCCCCAGCAGCTAAAAAGCATCAGATCAACCAATGTTCTAACACAAACAGCTGGGCATCGCCTGACATGCGCCGTTATTGTTGTTCTTTAACCACTCAGTCATGTCTGACTCTTTGCAACCCCATGGACTATAGCCCATCAGGCTCTTCTGTCCATGTGATTTCCCAGCCTGGAATACTGGAGTGGGGTGCCATTTCCTTCTCCAGGGGATCTTCCCAACCCAGGGATCAAACGCACGTCTCCTGCACTATCAGGGAGATTCTTTACCACTGAGTCACCTGGGAGGCCCAACAGGCATGGTAGTTGTAGCCTGGTCCCTAATCTCGGCAAGAGGGCTCCTGCAGATGACTCCAGATTCTAGTTGCAAGGACTGCGTGGGTCCAAGCCAAGCCATCTGGTGCCTGCGGGCTGCAGCTGTTGGAGGGGTTCCTGAAGCATCAGCAGGAGGCTGGGGAGGGGGCGATAAAGGGGCTACAGCCTGGGTTAGAGTGAACTTGGAACAGTGGCAGCAAAGGATGGGCACGGTCCTGTGAGAACCACCCCAGCTGCACCCCTCTCTGTGTTGAATGGAATAATTCTTTGAGGAGGCAGACCGTTAGCTAGAGATTGGCAGGCTTTCTAGTCATATCACATATTGAGATCTCTGTGTTTTTAATTAAGTGAATTAAAATAAATAACAGGATTAGAAGAGTCCTGCCACATTGTAAGGCCTACATTTCTGTAGTTATTATCATAATGGGATTTAATTGCTATATTTTCTCAACAAGAGCCAAAAGCTCCGAAAGGGTGCTGTCAGGTAAGGAACACGAGGATCAAATCTGCATATGCTTTAATAGCTGTTTTTTCAAAATATTTACTTATTGCCCAGACAGTTCCAAAAAACAAGATGAGGCTGTCAGTCTGATAGCCAGGGATATGGGCTTATATCCTTTCATATCTCTATTGAGATGTTAAAATGGTTATTCTGCCTGAGATAATTACAGTTAGATTATTCTTATTATGGTTATGTTAATTATTGGACTATTATTTTATTTAAAATGACTATATACACGAAAACAAAAATAAAAATTTAAGTAAATAGGCAGTGTAAATCCCAGATATGACTGCTATCGTAATGATTCTAATTATTGCTGTGAGGAAATGTGGCAGACCTCATGAGAAAACATTACTAACATCCAATAACCAGTGAGGAAACAGAATTTTTAAAAATTGAAGGCAAGTGTAATTTAATGTTATGAGAATGCAGGGACTAAGTAATGGTGCTGTGTACGTACAGCTTCTTTGCAACCCCATGGACTATAGCCCATCAGGCTCCTCTGTCCATGTGATTTCCCAGCCTGGAATACTGGAGTGGGGTGCCATTTCCTTCTCCAGGGGATCTTCCCAACCCAGGGATCAAACGCACGTCTCCTGCACTATCAGGGAGATTCTTTACCACTGAGTCACCTGGGAGGCCCAACAGGCATGGTAGTTGTAGCCTGGTCCCTAATCTCGGCAAGAGGGCTCCTGCAGATGACTCCAGATTCTAGTTGCAAGGACTGCGTGGGTCCAAGCCAAGCCCTCTGGTGCCTGCGGGCTGCAGCTGTTGGAGGGGTTCCTGAAGCATCAGCAGGAGGCTGGGGAGGGGGCGATAAAGGGGCTACAGCCTGGGTTAGAGTGAACTTGGAACAGTGGCAGCAAAGGATGGGCACGGTCCTGTGAGAACCACCCCAGCTGCACCCCTCTCTGTGTTGAATGGAATAATTCTTTGAGGAGGCAGACCGTTAGCTAGAGATTGGCAGGCTTTCTAGTCATATCACATATTGAGATCTCTGTGTTTTTAATTAAGTGAATTAAAATAAATAACAGGATTAGAAGAGTCCTGCCACATTGTAAGGCCTACATTTCTGTAGTTATTATCATAATGGGATTTAATTGCTATATTTTCTCAACAAGAGCCAAAAGCTCCGAAGGGTGCTGTCAGGTAAGGAACACGAGGATCAAATCTGCATATGCTTTAATAGCTGTTTTTTCAAAATATTTACTTATTGCCCAGACAGTTCCAAAAAACAAGATGAGGCTGTCAGTCTGATAGCCAGGGATATGGGCTTATATCCTTTCATATCTCTATTGAGATGTTAAAATGGTTATTCTGCCTGAGATAATTACAGTTAGATTATTCTTATTATGGTTATGTTAATTATTGGACTATTATTTTATTTAAAATGACTATATACACGAAAACAAAAATAAAAATTTAAGTAAATAGGCAGTGTAAATCCCAGATATGACTGCTATCGTAATGATTCTAATTATTGCTGTGAGGAAATGTGGCAGACCTCATGAGAAAACATTACTAACATCCAATAACCAGTGAGGAAACAGAATTTTTAAAAATTGAAGGCAAGTGTAATTTAATGTTATGAGAATGCAGGGACTAAGTAATGGTGCTGTGTACGTACAGCGGCAGCCCACTAGAACTTTCAGACGAAAACCAATGAAGGTGAATACCTGAGAATCTACTCTGCAAACCAGACCCATTAAATTCAAGAAGGAGAGAAATGGGGCAGGTCAGGCTGGGCTGGGGCATAAGGTTACCTGCAGCACACAGTTCAAGTCTATGCTCCATTTGCTTTTATTTTTTTAATTGAACGATAATTGATTTACAGAATTTTGTTGTTTTCTGTTTTCTTTACTTTGAAGAGCTGTCTCAAAAGTAAAGATTCGGCACCACGATGCCCTTTCAAGGAATGAAAAAGAAGAACCTGCCCTATAGCACTCAGTATTAGGCAACACACAAACGCCCATTCACTCCAGTGTGAGAAACATCTTTTTCAAGAATTTCCCAGACAATGTCACCACTGAAATCCCTCCTCAAGTCACTGAAATAGTTCTCTCTGATGCAAGGATGCTGCAGGATACACAGTTGACAGAAGGTTAGAGTGTCAGGCCAAGCTCTGAATAAGATGGGTGTTCACAAGGCTGGGAGTCGAAGAAATGTTTCTAGAGAACGTTTAAGCTGAAGGAGTTCTAAGCAATCGACCCTACAAGGACTGGTGTGCTCGCTCTATTTGCCAAGAAGGCCCTTCCCTTTTGAATGCAAACACTAATCAAGCCTCAAGGACTCCAGGAAGGGCAGACCCAAGAGATGCTTTGCTGAAAGTTTTCATCTGTTTTTATAAGCACGTGTTCCTTAAAGGGTGTGTGTGCACGCATGTGTGCTAGCTAAGTCGCTTCAGTCATGTCAGACTCTTTGCGACCCTTTGGACTGTTCCTGCCAAGCTCCTCTTTCTATGGAGTTTTCCAGGCAAGAATACTAGAGTGAGTTGCTGTGCCATCCTCCAGGGGATCTTCCCAACTCAGGGATCAACCCGCATCTCCTGCACTGCAGGCAGATTCTTTACCATTGAGCCACCAGGGAAGCCCCTTCTTAAAGGGTGAAACATTGAAAATAGGAATCATACTGGTGTTTCCCTAAGAGATCTTGATTAGACAAGTCTATACCTTGATGTTGCAGGTAGCATTTATGTCGGACAAAGCAATGGCACCCCACTCCAGCACTCTTGCCTGGAGAATCCCATGGACAGAGGAGCCTGGTGGGCTGCAGTCCATGGGGTCTCGAAGAGTTGGACACGACTGAGCGACTTCACTTTCACTTTTCAGTTTTATGCATTGGAGAAGGAAATGGCAACCCACTCCAGTGTTCTTGCCTGGAGAATCCCAGGGACGGGGGAGCCTGGTGGGCTGCCGTCTACGGAGTCGCACAGAGTCGGACACACGACTGAAGCGACTTAGCAGCAGCAGCATTTATGTACTATGTAAGAAGTATTCTGGGACTTCCCTGGTGGCCCAGTGGTTAAGACTGCGTCTCCAAAGCAGGGAGTGTGGCTTCAGTGCCTGGTTGGGGAAGTTTTGCATGCTGCATGGTGTGGCCAAAAAAAAATAATAAAGGAGACACACTCTAATCACAATGCATTCTGCAATTAGGATGCAGAAAAACCAACTCCTAAGAAATGGCCCTATGTGCAAGCCTCATCTTGAGGTACATTCCCAGCAAAGTCTTTCAGATACAGTAAAAGCTATGCATTTCTGTGCTGGAAAAAATATGAGTAAGCTGGGCACAGTTCTGACTTTGCTAACTGCGTCCCTATTATCTTTATTACTTACTCAACCCATCGCCCTGGCCTGAAATCAATTCCCTTGGACCTAATAAATCAAAATAAAACAAGAATCAACAGAAACTTAAACTGAGACCCACGGTCCTGTTACATGACCTTGTCTATGATTAATGCCCAAAGCCATTAAAAACATCATTGTTCTAATGAGAATATAAAGCCATTTACCATTCCCAAAGTGCTTTCCCAGGCCACATCCCCTTTCATCTCCACCCAGGACCTGGGAGATGGCTGCTCTGCCATCACCCCTGTTACCTGTGAGAACGCTTGGAAGAAGATGCACCTGGTGCCAGAGCCGGGACTCTTCCACTTCCAGCTACTATTCATCTTAATGCATTTTTTTTTCTTTTTACTTATTTCAAAAAGTATCACATGATACTATTAATAGCAAGGCTGCCTGGAAGACAAATGCACTGAAACTAACAAACTCCAGGCCCAGATGCCTCAGAGACTTTTCAGAGTCTGGTTCTGCAGGGTCGTTAGGGGTTTCAGTGGGCGCTTCAGGCTTTTCCCCTTACTTGCTAGCTTGCAGGGCCATCAATGTCCCCCCACTTGGAAAGCAGCCGTGATGCTGGAGGCTTGAGGCATCAAGGAGGGCACTGTAACAGAGGGGAGAGGGAAGCCAGGCTACACTTAGGAGAGGTATGCGTGGGAAGGGGACTTCCTCCAGGTTGCTCACATCAGCGCAGCAGGGTCTCCAGGGTCCTGGGCTGGCTCTTATCAGTCCTGGCTAGGGCTAGTCGGGGAAGTTGATGACATCAGTGTTTCTTGCCAGGCATTTCTGGCATTCTGAACAGGAACATTTGTGCTGTGGGACTGCTCCATGCCACCCAGGCTGTTAGTACCCTAGCCCCTAGCTGCTAAATAGCAGTGGCACCCACAAATACTGAGCCCTCCACCCCCTGCTTGAGAACTGCTGGACTACATATCATCTAGGACTTTCCTGGCTTAAAATTTCCCAGGTCCAGAGTGGCCTTAGGTGTGAGAGTGCACTGAGGTGGCAAAAAAGCTACAAATACACCAGTATCACTGAAGAAGAATGCATTTAGCTGCACATAAATTGGAGAAGGAAATGGCAGCCCACTCCAATGTTCTTGCCTGGAGAATCCCAGGGACAGAGGAGCCTGGTGGGCTGTCGTCTCTGGGGTCGCACAGAGTCGGACACGACTGAAGCGACTTAGCAGCAGCAGCAGCTACAAATGACAACAACAACAAAATAGTAATAGTAATAACCTAACCAGGCTTTGTGACATAGGGGCTTATTTTCACCTTATATGAAGGTGCCCTGAAGAAGGCAGTCTAAGACGGGCAACAGTTCAATAACACACTCAGGGACCCAAGCTCCCTTTGTTTTTATACTTTGCCACGCTCAGTGTGATGGCTTTAACCCTCACAACAGCCCATGATGCCAAAATGGCTGCTCTACCTCCAGGTGTCACATCTGGGTGTCAGGTAGAAAGAAGGCAAAAGCGTCAAAGACTTTTTCCACTTTACAGATATATTTTTATTCAGCAGAACTGGCCCTATCTCATAGGCATCACGTGGCCACCCCTAACTAGAAAGTGGTTAGGAAGGTTCAACATTCAAATTTCGTCTCCATCACAGAGGAAGGCAAGGGAGAAGGTGGCTGGGAATGTGCTTCAGGATGACCTGCCTCCAGCGGCTGCCACGGGAATCTTCATCTAATTGTGTGCACGTTCCACAAAGAGACTAGCCTTTATTTTATATTCAGTAATTCTGTAAACAACAAATGTCTATGCAGGAGCAAAGCTCTGTAGGAGTTGACTTCTCCTTGACTATTCCAGTTTAAATAAAACTCCATCTCATCCACTGGAGAAGGAAATGGCAGCCCACTCCAGTGTTCTTGCCTGGAGAATCCCAGGGGCGGCGGAGCCTGGTGGGCTGCCGTCTATGGGGTCGCACAGAGTCGGACACGACTGAAGAGACGCAGCAGCAGCAGCAGCAGCAGCAGCATCCCATCCACAGCCACCTGGGCCCCTCATCAACGGAAATTATGACCAAAGAGTGTTTTCACCTTGGTCACCATTTCCGACTAGCAAATTTGACATTATCTGCTTTACCTTTCTGCGTAACAGGTTTCAACAGACTTATTCTCTGTAACACATTTCTCTTTCTCTTTTTTTTTCACCCTGGATAAATCCCCAGAGAATTATGCTGAGTGAAAAATGCCAATGTAACCAAAATGTCATCTACTGCATGATTCCATGTGTATAGCATACTTGAAATGACACAGTTACACACAGAGACCAGATCAGTGGTTGCTAGATTTTAAGGAGAGGGTGGTGTCTTGTACTTTGTATCAGAGTCAATATTCTTTTTGTGACACTATGGAATGGTTCTGTACCAGGTGCTACCACTGGCAAACTTGGGTAAAGTGTGCTTGGGGTTCCCCTATATTGCTTCTTTTCTAAAAAACTGAACTATAGTTGATTTACAATGTTGGGTTAGTTTCAGGTATACAGCAAAGTGATTCAGTTACACATATACATATATTCTTTTTCAGTTTTATTTCCTTTGCAAGATATTGAATATAGTTCAACAAGTCCCTGTGATTATCTGTTTTATATACAGCAGTGTGCATGTGTTAATCTCACACTTAAAAATGTTGGAAGGGAAATCTGTTATCCTTATAGACTGATGTCTGAATTAAGTATTGTAATTATATACTGCAGATCTGGTAGGCGCACAGGATTTATACATCACACGGTAGATTGCCACAGGTAGCACCATGAACATTGGAGAAGTGTTATATTTTAGCTAAACTACAAATTTAGCTCTTTCATCTTCTCCTTTACCCAAGTGCCCACATTTTTCTAAAGATAATTAGTTCTTTAACTATAGAAAAGCAAGAGATAAATACAAATGTATATATTAAACTATTTACAAAGTAAGAGCACACTTAGGATGGCTTCAAAACAATCCAAGAGTGTGGGAGGGAAAGGCAAAGAAGGGGGGCGGTAGATGAAACAAGACTGACTCTTAAATCCCTAATTATTGACTATGGGAGTTAGGCACACGTGGGTAACCTATACCAGTCTAACTTTGAAACTGCCACAATAGAAAATAGATTTTTTAAAAACAATAGAAAATTGGTGTTGTTTTTTTTAATAACTCTAGAACAAATACTAATACGTACTTCAGGGATGAACCTTAAAAAAGAAAAACCTGAATGAGGGGGACTTCCCTGGCAGTCCACTGGTTAAGACTCTGCACTTCCAATCCAGGTTCCATCCCTGGCCAGAGAATTAAGATCCCACATGCCATAAGGCACAGCCAAAAAAAGAAAAGAAAAGCTGAATGAAAGGAGCCAAACACAAAAACGCACACTATACGATTTTATATGGAATTTTCAAATACATAGAGACAGAAAGAAGACCAGTGGCTGCCCGTAGCGAGCGGTGGGCGTGAGGACTGACTGCATATGGGCACAAACAATGAGGAGTGAGGGAAATGTCCTAACCCTGCACTGCAGTGACGGCGGCACAACACACGGATAAGCGTTATGGCAGTTAAGTCACATCCCAATAAACGCATCTTAAAAACAACTCCAAAGACAGGAAGAGCGAGAGCGGGAAACCTGACCACTGTTACACGTCAGTATTACACTTAGGAAGATAAGGCTTACAGAAGTGGTAAAAAAAAAAAAAGACAATTTTGAATAAAGGACACTTTCCAAGGATTTCAGTGGTTCCGAACTAACGTCATAGAAAAGCAGCATCCAGTGACACATACCATTTCTTGTAGCCTTCCCACAAATCTAAAAATGAGAAATAGAAAAAGAAAAATAGCAAACAAAGTCTTTGCTTGGTGCAGCTGAATCATCGAGTTCAGCGTTTCTGCAGAGCAGGAACTTATCAGACAAGGAGGAGGTGATTCAAACCCTCTGTTTAGAAAGTCACAAAGTAGGAAACGAGAAAAACAAAGTCTGCTGAATAAAAGACAAGCAAAAAATAAATGTGGTTTAAAGGTTGTAATTCAGTTTTAAATATCCTAAATTATCAGCTTGTGCCAGCAACAGTTTTTGTTTTTTGGAATTTTTTATTTGCTTTAATGTTCAGGAGAATTTAATCCATTCAAAATTACATCAGATTAAACCCAGCAGTAAGGAAAATTAATTCCATTTTCTTTGGTAAAAGAAAGCACTTCTGACAACTTAGAATTTACACCAAAACAGAGTAAGTGAAAGTCGCTCAGTCCTCTCTGACTCTGTGACCCCATGGAATTCTCCAGGCCAGAATACCTAGCCATTCCCTTCTCCAGGGTATCTTTCCAGCCCAGGAACTGAACCGGGTCTCCGGCATTGCAGGAGGACTCTCTTTTATCAGCTGAGCGACCAAGGAAGCCAAAACAGAGTAAAGGAAGCTCCAGAGTCCTCCAGAGCAGGGGCATTGTGTTTGGGGAAGAAGCTCTATGTGCTGCAAGTAACAGGATTTCAATTTTTCATCAATATTGTCCATCAAACCATAACTGCTAGAATTTAGATGTTGGGACAAACCTCTTACTTACAGACCTCATAAATTCTTAAATTCTGAAACTTAATGTTTATTTGTTGCCACTTGAAAAACAAACAGTAGGATTTAAATTTGAAAGGGCCCCAGGGCACATTCCTCTAAAGGGAAAGAAGAGGGGAGAGAGATTTCCAGGGCCTAGGTGCAGCTGACCCCTGGTTTCATATCACATCTCTGCCCACACCTCTAGTTTGCACACTGACTTCAGTCTGCACACTGCAGGCTTGCTATAAACGGGATCCTGGCTGTGATTTACTGTGCCCTCTGATAGCCCTTAACCGCACCAAGAGAATGGTACCTTCTAAGGACTCTAGATGACCCCACACCCCTTCCTACACACAATTCTTTCTGTTATTCATTCAACTATGGTCTTCCCAAATGAAACTCCTAAGTTCTTAGAAAAAACAAACTAACCCAAAACAACAATAATAAAAACCTACTTGCTAACAATCCCTCTTCAGTGTTCTTGAGACCTTCCAATACCACCAACAGCAACATACAAGAATGCCTATCTGCATCTCAGCATCCTTGCGTGCTTAGTCGCTCAGTCGTGTCCAACTCTTTGCAACCCCATGGTCTGCAGCCCACCAGGTTCCTCTCTCTATGGGGGTTTTATCTTCCTGACCCAGGGATTGAACCTGGGCCTCTGGTGTCTCCTGCATTGGCAGGTGGATTCTTTACCCACTGAGCCACTGGAGAAGCTCTGGAGAAGGGCAGTTTCAGAGTTTTCATTTTCAACAGGCTCAGCATGACATACTGAGGACCTAAGGCAGCCCCAGGCTCTGTCCCATCTTTAATGGGGGTCCTTGGGGGGCCCTGAGCATGCACACTGGTTGGAGTCGCCAGTCCCAGGTTCCAATCCTGACTCCACTGTCATTAGACTTAAGAACCTGGGCAGGTCAAAACCTTTCTGAGCCTGTTTCTTCATTCAAAAAAACCAAAAGGAGATAATACCTGTAACTTGAAGGCAGTAAAAGGTTAAATGAAATTTAAAAAAAAGAAGTGTCCTAGACAAACCACAGGACAGGGCTGGGGTTCAATAAACGTGAGCCAAATGCAGTATAATTAGGGTACTGAATTCCTGAAAAGCCCAAGAAGAGAGTTTCGGTTTGACAAGAAAAAAACACTATTGTCTTATCCTGTAGTAGAAAAAAGTGCCTGTCGAAGTCCTGGAAAATATGGTAAAGCAGGGCCTCCTGGTCCCTGAAGCACAAGCGGAGCTATTTAGGGAGTCATTGAGTCATTGAGTCATTTTTTTACTACCTGTAAATAGCTTTAATGATTTATTACCTGTCTCCAGGGCAGGACACAGGCCGGCAACTACCTGCCCAGATGTGAGCCCAACAACAGATCTGGACGCGGTTGCACCCTGGTCCTACCCAGAGGGATGAGCTCATTTTGAAATCACAGCCCTCCGCTCCTGCTATGGAAGAGCTCCCCAGACAGCCTCCCTGCCACGGATACCAGGCTTGAAGTCAGACCCGCTCTGCCCAACCCCCAAGCTGGGGACGGGGTTCCTGCCAAAGCAGGACCTTAGAATGACCGCGGGCCTTCTTATCAGCTGCCAAATGTTTCCACGCTGGGCCCCGAAGAGCAGTCAGTTTCCTCTTCCCACACAGTGATTTATCTAAAATTCCTCTGATGTCACAATGAGTTTCCTAACATCAGCCCTCGTGGGTTGAATCCAAACAATAACATTCAGGGAGAGGCAGGTGCTGCTTTCTAATGTGCCCGGTGGGGCAGGGTTGGCATGGGGGTGGGGGGGAAGCAGAGGGTCCTGTAGACTAATCCTGCTACAGAAGGCAGCAGGTCCACAAGGCAAGGGGTCTGGAGAGGCAAGAGAGATTGATCGCAGGTGACAAGAGAGAACTCTGCATGGAGCCACTTTTCCAATTAGGCAGCTGCAGCTTGAAGCTCCCCCAGGGGCACAAGCTCAGTTGTTGAGAATCTGGGTTGGCTTTTATGGTCTTTCTGAGTCTGGAAAATACTGCTTAAGAGAACTGTGACAAAGACTCTCTCCTAATCAAGCTCACAGTGGTCCCCCATCCTTGTCCGGCCTGCAAAGCCCAGTTTTAGCAAGAATCCTGCCAAGTCAGTTTAGGACCCTTAATACTTCCCACTTTAATATTTGATCACCCTCAATACCTGATCAAATTCTTCATCCCCTCCCCCATCATTCCTTGGGTGAAACTTAATCACTCTGGCTGGCCTTCAGTAAGAATTCTGTTAGTTTAGCAAGAATTCCTCCTACCCTTGATGTCTCTTCTTAGTAACTTCCCCTCCACCCCCTCCTTGGCTATAAAACCCCATCTGTTCTTGTCACATTCAGAGTGGAGCCCAATCTCTCTCCCCTACAGCAATAGTCGACACCTATCACAACATTCCTGAATAAAGTCTTTCTTACCATTTTAACCTGTGTCATAATAATCTTTCCTTTAACGGTTAGTGGGTTGAATGGTACCCCCCAAAAAAGTTACGTCCACAGCCTAAGACTGGGACCTGTGAGTATGACTTTCACATGGCCAAGAATGAATGTTACCTTTTGGGTCCTGAATGCAATCATATGTATCCTTCTAAGTGAGAGGCAGAGGGTATCTGGGGACACAGACAACCACAAGAGGAAACAGTTTTGTGAAGACAGAAGCAAAGACTGGAGTGTGTGGCCTCAAGCCAAAAGATATCTGCACCCCAGCTAGCTGGGAGAGTTAAGAATGGAACCTGCGAGAGCCTCTGGAGGGGGCTTGCCCGTCCCACACCTGGAATCTGGAGCCCTGGCTTCCAGGGCTGTGAGGGAACACAGGTCTATTGTTCTACTCCTCCCGGTTTGTGAGAATTTGTTGCAACAAGCCACAGGAAACTAATACCGGGAGAGAAGTATGTCTTAGTCCATGTGGGCTGCTATAACAAAATACCACAGGCTGGGCAGCTCCTAAGGAACAGCCATTTCTCTCAATTCTGGAGGCTGGAAAGTCCAGGATCGGGTGCCAGCCAATTTGGCGTTTGGTGAGAGTTGGCTTTCTGTTTCACAGATGGTGCCTTTTCACTGTGTCCTCACATGGAAGGGGCTAGGGAGCTCTCTGGGCCTCTTTTATAAGAGAACTAACTCCATTCATGAGGGCTCCATCTCAAACCCTAATCACCTCCCAAAGGCCCCACCTCCAAAGACTATCACAGTGGGCATTTAGTTTCATCACATGAATTTTGGGGGTGATACAAACCATAGCAAAGTGGGGAGTGGGCTTTGCAGCCAGCTAAAATAATGAGAAGCAATATATTCAACGGCTTTCCCAGGTGTCTCAGAGGTAAAGAATCCACTTGCAATGCAGGAGATGCTGGAGACACAGGTTCAATCCATGGGTCGGGAAGATCCCCTGGAGGAGGAAATGGCAACCCACTCCAGTATTCTTGCTTGGAGAATCCCGTGGACAGAGGATCCTGTCAGGTTACAGTGCATGGGGTCACAAAGAGATGGACTTGACTGAGTGACTGAGCTTGCATGCATGCATGCAATACATTCAAATCTAACATTTGACACTTTTATAATAAGCTTGAATTATGTGATTAAAAACTCATTAAAGCCATAAAACATAAGAGTATGTGAAATTTGGCTGATGGGGGAGCAAAGATAGAAGAAGATACATGCGGGTCAGACAGACAGCTGAGACACAAGACCTTTAGCTGCCATTTCTCAACCCGAAGAAATAAAATTTAAACTGATCCCCAAAAAGTTCTCACATCTAAATTCTATCTCACCTTGCTGGAGACACAGGTTCAATCCCTGGGCCAGGAAGAGAAAACAAAAAAGGCACCAAACATCCCAGTTACAGAGGAAGGAACGTGAGGTGGGGAGGTCTGTTCTACAGCCTGAACTTCTGCATCCCTGAAATGAGTTTTACCATCTGAGCCACCACAATGAGGAACATGATTTTCTTCATCTATCTGGTTTAAAGATGCTCACTACATATCCGGGATTCCCTGGTGGTTCAGACGCTAAAGAGTCTGCCTGCAATGTGGGATACTTGAGTTCGATCCCAGGGTCGAGAAGATCGATCCCCTTGGAGAAGGAAATGGCAACCCACTCCAGTACTCTTGCCTGGAAGATCCCATGGACTGAGGAGCCTGGGGTGCTACAGTCCGTGAGGTTGCAAGAGAGTCGGACACGACTGAGCAACTCCACTTTCACTACACATCACAGGAATGAGCTCAACATTAACTGAAAATTTCAAGGAAATAAAACGCTGTAAAAATATAACTTTTTAGGAAAAGGCAGTGAGAAATACAAGTTCAAGAACACGATGAAGGGAGGGGGAAAAAATAAAAGAATAAGACGAGACAAGTGACTGAAAAGCGGCCCTGAGGGGGGCGGGGCGTCTCCCTCTCCAGCGCGCAGTGACTGCTGGCATTTTCCACGTGTTCACACAGAGTGTAGCCGCCAGAGGAATAAACAAACGTCACCCTGGGTTTCTTGCCGGGCCATCCGATGTGAGGAGCCGTTACCTGAGAGGCAGCACAGTGAATCATCAGATGAGCCTTTATAAACAAAGCAGTATTCAGACCACCACAAAGGCCGGGGGTCCAGCACCAGCTCTGCGGCCCTATCTCCTGTTACTCCTTTGCACAAAATCTCTGCTCTGGCCAGACAGCCCCCCTCTCGCCACACAGGGCTTTGCCTCCCGGCCGCCCGTTCTCTCTCCGGGTACACCCCCTACCTCTGTGGTTCCTGCCTATGTTTGCTAAGGCTGCCATATCAGACTGCCACAAACTTGGTGACTTAAAACAGCAGTCTTTTATTCCCTCAAGGGTCTGGAGGCCAGACTCCAAACTCCAGGTGTGGGCAGGCCAGTCCCTCCTCTGGAAGCTCTGGGAAGGATCCTTCGTCACCTCCTCCAGAGATTAGGCCATGGATGGAGATTCAGCGGCCAGCATTCAACCTCTGCACTGACCAAGCTGAGCTGTCACCGCTCACTAGAAGCCTTTCCTGGTCTCGTTTTCTGAAGCTGAGGATGGTTCACCTGTCCTTCTCACAGGCATACCTGCAGCTTCTTCTCACTGTGCGCACAGCTGCTTTTCCAAAGTGCGGCCTCCCGGGGCAGGTGCTCCCCGAGGGAAGGAGGGAATTTCACGTTCCCATCAGGGCAGCCGCCACACTGTGTCACTGTAACCTTTCATGCCTGTCTTCCCACCTGAGCATCTCGAACCTTCCTCACCTTTGTACCCCCGGCCCCTCCCCAACGTACCTAAAAACAACAGGTGCTTAATTTGATAAACATATTCGTCAAACAAGAGAAAGAATGTATCTGTATCCCAAGAAATGGGTTGTGTATATTGCTACTCATCGGGGGGTACCCATGTGTTGCACAATGGCTGGTGGGAAAGATAAACATTTACAGCATTCTCACCTATTCAACCCGCAGGGTCTGTCTGTAACTTCCACGAGACCGATTTAATGACCAGGGAATGGGTTGATAACCACAGCCTGAAAAACATCGACCCAGGTGATCACCAAGGTCTTTTTCTATCTCTAAATTCCATCATAACCAGCAACTGGAAAAGCAAACTGGCATGTAATCAAATTGTGGTAATCTGACCAAGCAGAAAGCTACAATTAAGGAAAAAGGGCTAAATATGTGCAAAGTGTATGGAAGGCACTGGACAAAATAAAATGGGAACCTTGGATGACATACTTAAGTCACGTCTGCAGACAATCTGTTAAACAAAAATACAAATTCATTGAGTTCAATGGGTTATCGTGTTATACGGGCCACATAATGCTTGAGTAGCAAGTGGTCCTAAGAGCTCTGGTCACTTTTGAAGGGTGCCCTCATCCTACATCCATCATCATCTGGATCAGTTCCCTCATCTCTAAGCCCTGCTGAAGCGCTCCAAGCCACGAGGTCTTCATAAAATTCTCATAAAAACATTTTTTTAAAAATTCTCATAAAAACATTTTTTTTAAGAGCACCATGCTTCCAAACAGCTTTCAAATTATCATTAGACACAGAAACTTGCAAAAGCCTGAAACCCCTCCATTCTGACCACAGTCCTCTAGGCTGCCCGCCTCCTGCTGCAGCGCCCTCGACCCCCAACTCTCAGTGGCTGTCCAAATCCTCATCAAATGTTATCTGATGCAATCTTAAGGTATTCTCTTTCCTTAAGAATATTTTTGTGTTGAGCTGGGAAACCAAAAAGCTTGTAAGATTGAAAAAGGATGAACTTCTAAATGTAAAATTTTAGGCACAAGGGAATGAGGAGACATGTTTAGGGAAATCCTTTCTGCACTCCTTCGAAACACACCTACTGAGGAACTAGCTCTTTACCTTCTCGACTTGACAGTGAGCCAGCCTGACTACAGATACATCAACCCACGGACAGCTGGCATCCTTAATAATGAACAACTTTCTTCTGTTCTGTCAAGAGCAGAGACAAAGACGTGATTCAGAGGCACTCAATTTGAATTATTGTCTTTGTTTAAACCTTCCCACTCGGAGCTGTCAGCTGCCGCAGTCAGTCCAGGGAAGGATGAATGCCCTCAAGAGTGAAGCTGCTCAAGTGCCCAGGCAGCCAGCACACGGGGCTCCATCTCCACTGCCAGACCAGCCCTGTGGCCCTCAGATCGACCAGAGGTGATGCCCGGGGCTCAGCACCTACAGGAAGGCAACAGACTTCCTGTGATAAAGGCCCGTGATAAAGTTCTGGAACAGGACTTCCAAACTGCAGGCCCTGCAGACTCATTTGTGGGTCATGGAAGTAAGTTAGTGGGTCATAAGCACCACTTTTTAAAAAAAATTTTGATCGGAAGAGAATTGCTATACAATATTGTGTTGGTTTCTGCCATACATCAACATGAATCAGAGGTACACATACGTCCCCTCCCTTTTGAACCTCCCTCCCAAGCCCCACTCCATCCCACCCCACTAGGTTGTCACAGAGCACGGGGTTTAGCTCCCTGTGTTATACAGCAAACTCCCACTGGCGATCTGTTATACACATGGTAATATATATATGTTTCCAGGCTATGCTCTCCATCCATCCCACCCTGTCCTTCCCACACTGCGTCCACAAATCTGTTCTCTATGTCTGCATCTCCACTGCGGATCTGGAAATAGGTTCATCAGCACCATCATAAACACCATTTTAAAGAATAAAACAGAACTAGAAATATCAGAGTGTGGTGCATTTATTTTGGAAAACAACTGTTTCCTTGCATCTGTTTAAATGTGTATGTACACAGTAGGTCACTATGTAAAATGTATTTCTTCTCACAGGTCACAGTCAAAAAGTCTGAAAGCCACTATCTTGGCACAAAAGTAAATCAAGTGTTCTGTTCAAAGAAATAATAAAAATATAACCCACATTTCTTTTGGGAATGCCAATAATTATCAAAAATACCTTGGACAGTGTCTGCAAACCAAGTCAACCTTTCTTGAGCATAGTTCTGGGGTCTTAAGATGTATTTTCAGAGATCTGGAATTCTTGATGAGAATTTTCACATTTCCAACCAGTCCATTCTGAAGGAGATCAGCCCTGGGATTTCTTTGGAAGGAATGATGCTAAAGCTGAAACTCCAGTACTTTGGCCACCTCATGCGAAGAGTTGACTCATTGGAGTTGGTGATGGACAGGGAGGCCCGGCGTGCTTCGATTCATGGGGTCGCAGAGTCAGACACAACTGAGCGACTGAACTGAACTGAACTGAACATAACTGTGCAGGACCCTGCGGGGTCTTCCTGGGACAGAGCCCTCCCCCGTATCCTCTGCTATAGCTCCTCTCTGAAGTGCCTAGGTAATGGTATCTGATGCACACACTTCCCGAGTTGGTTTACAGATGCTAAAACCCCCACCAAATGGAAGAAATTAACTACCTGATGATTATGAGACCCCAGACCCATGAGAGCCTAAGGATAATGTTAACCACCCAGTTACCCCAACATCAATCAGTCAGAAAACTGCACGAATGGGCCCACACGCCCTGAGATCCCCGCGTCCCTCACCTGGGTTTTAAAATGCTTTGCTGAAACTCTTCGGGGAGCTCAGGGTATTTTGAGCATGAGGCCTTTCCACCTTCACACACACCCAGTTCTCTTGCTTGGCCCTGCAATAAATCTTGCTCTGCCCCAAACTCCGTTTCAGTTTTTCTGATCTCACTGTGCATCAGGCACACAAACTTGCATTTGGTAACATTAATGAGATTCTAAACTGAATATATTCAGAATCAATCAAACATCTTCCTCATAATTGTGTTGGGTCATATGGTTTAAACGTTCATGTTTGCATTCGTGTTTATCATCTAATGTAGGTGGCTGGACTGCTGAGAACACAAAAGCAGGCTTCATCTAGCAATGATACATGCAAAGGCCAGGCCAGGTCATGCTGGGCAGTGGGGTCTCAACCACCTGACCAAGACAAGGGGTGGGAGAACTGAGTTATCATGGAGCAACTGGTAAAGACAGGCCTGCTGAACAAGGGACCCAGGCCACAGCTCTCACTTCCAGGTCCGGGAGCAAACACTACGGACCCCATCTCTGTGTACACCAACTTACAACAGTTTTGTAAAAGTAAATGTAAATGTAAAAGTAAATGCAACTGGGTGATGTTCACATAACACAGAATAAAGGGACCAATCTAATGTTTTACAAGTTATATGGCTAATTTCATGTACATTTCCTATCATGTTGCTGAAGGTTATTTTTTTTTTCTTCAGCTATGTCTAGAAGTTGAATTTGGCTGGAGGGGAAGACAGTTTGAGGTCTCCACTTACGCATTTCATATTACTTTTTCCCACACATAAACAATTCTTGATCAATGGAGAAGTCCGAGCACAGGAAATACCAAATGGAGGTGAACTGCCTTGTTTCTTATTTGACTGTGGCATGCTTTATGGAAGTCATTTTGCGGCTAATTCATTTCCTTAATTATACTCGCCCTACAGCAATATTATATGAGTTTATATTCCCCATTATTGGAGGGGGAAGGTCCCAGAACACACAGGATATTAAAAGGAAGCCAAGCTGAATGTTTTTTTTTTTAATTTAGCTGAGAAAAGCTGGTAGGTGTGAATTCTGAGAAAGGAGGAAAACTCAGCAGTACATATCCAAAGCCTCTAACTGTGGTTTGCTCTCTGACCCAGAAATCCCACTTTCAGAAACTGACCCCAAAGTAGTAACTCTAGAGGTCAGAAAGGATTTAATTGCAAGAATATCAGGAGAGGGGTCAGTAGAGATGGTTCAGTATGCCGCTGACACTGAGAAGATGATGCTATTTGGTAAGTGTTTACTTTATTCAAGGCTCTGTTCTAAGCACTCAACATCTATCTCCTCATTTAATTCTCAAAGCAGACCAGTTGAGTGGGTATGACTGTTCTCCTCATTTTACAGAAGACTCGGGGGAGACACCCAGCAGTTAAATAACTTGCCCAGCTGATAAGAGGCAAGGTTGAGGAATGCACCCAGAGTCTGACTCTAGGGTCTCTGCCCTGTCCTCTCAATGGATCACTAGAAGTCATGTAAAATGATGTAATATGACGGTGATAGAAGCATAGAAATATCTCATTTTCATGAGATAGTGTGGCATGAACAAGGAAAGTTACAAAATATCACATACTGTAAACCTAACTTTGTAAAATGTAAAGATAAACAGGATATATATCAAAGTTAACTCCTGGTATTTTTATGTACTTGAATTTTAAGTTTTTTAACAACACATCACTTAAAAAACATGCTCCTGGTAATCTTACAAGTTAGTTAGTAAGATGGCATATATATACAACATCACAGCCAACTTCTGGTAAGGATTAGTCACTCACCCTTCTATTGCTTTCTACACAAAGATAAGCCTGAGAGCTTTCTTACGGGACTTTGATTTAATAGCACTTGACTGTCAAATAAAAATTTAATTACACTAAACTATCTAAGAATTCATACTCCCTAGGAATCTTTACTCCAGCCCGAACCCTGTTCTGCGTCATCAGGGCCTCCAGCCTGGCCTGTGACAACAGGCGGGTGGACCTGTGGGTGGCACCTGTCCCCACAATAACCCTCTCTCAACAGAGGGGATAGTGCCCAGAAGCAGGGCGGTGGGCTGAAACAGCCACCCGGGCCCTGGAGGCCAGGCCTGTGGCCACAATGAACGGTTGTCTTCACTTTGAGGACAGGAGGGCATGAAAGACAATCCAAAGCCAACCACAACGCCAAGGCCAGATCTGCAACTGAACAGTCTCGGTAGAGCTTAGAGCAGGGAACTCCCCAGCAAAGAAGCTCTGAATCCAAGCTGCCACGGCTTGAGCATCCTGACCCAGCACGACTGGATCTGTCCTCACTCCCAACAACACAGCATTTGACACCAAATGTGAGATACAGGGGCTTCCCTGGTGGCTCAGTGGTAAAGAATCCGCCTGCAATACAGGAGACATGGGAGACACAGGTTCGATCCCTGGATTGGGAAGATCCCTTGGTGAAGGGAATGGCAACCCATTCCAGTATTCTTGCCTGGAGAATACCATGGATATAAATCTCAAAGAATTTGGAGGGGTGAGTTCAGACATGTACACAGGGGGTATAAAAGATTTTCACAAATGCTGGTCGGGGTCCTTGGCCAAGAGGAGACTCTGCTTTGGGCCCGCCGGAGTAATAAGCTGCACTCCACTATCTACACTGTCCTTCTGAGAGAGTTTGTTTTGTGGAACGCGTGGCTACAACATTAGTATCCAGGGTCCTCAACCATTAGTGCCTCGATGCTTATCCCTTGGAAGAAAAGTTATGACCAACTTAGATAGCATAGTCAAAAGCAGAGACATTACTTTGCCAACAAAGGTCCGTCTAGTCAAGGCTATGGTTTTTCCAGTGGTCATGTATGGATGTGAGAGTTGGACTATAAAGAAAGCTGAGTGCCAAAGAACTAATGCTTTTGAACTGTGGTGTTGGAGAAGACTCTTGAGAGTCCCTTTCTGAAGCAGATCAGCCCTGGGATTTCTTTGGAAGGAATGATGCTAAAGCTGAAACTCCAGTACCTTGGCCACCTCATGCAAAGAGTTGACTCACTGGAAAAGACTCTGATGCTGGGAGGGATTGGGGGCAGGAGGAAAAGGGGACGACCGAGGATGAGATGGCTGGATGGCATCACTGACTTGACGGACGTGAGTCTGAGTGATGTCCAGGAGTTGAAGATGAACAGGGAGGCCTGGCGTGCTGCGATTCATGGGGTCGCAGAGTCAGACATGACTGAGCGACTGAACTGAACTGACGCTGCAACAATTTGAAATGTTCCCCCTCAACATTCCCGAGGGCCCCTGTATGGGCATTGCCAACCCTGCTCCAGAACCACTGACCTGGCCCATCACTGAGGCAGGGAAGTCAGTCATTTCCCATGCCACCTAAGTAGCTAGATGTCTCATAACAGTTTTGTATTCTTCCCATTGTACCTAATTCTGCTCCTTAGAGCATAAGATCCTTCAAAATTAAGAACAAACTTCACACTTCACTGATACGATTTATGGCTTCTGGATCTAAGCCTCACTGCCTGAGCTATTTTTTCAGTCTCGTTATGGGTATTCTGGTATGGGAGCATAATTCTATCATCATAATTACTCTAATAGGACCACGAAGTGTCTGAACTAACAACCAGTATTCAAGGCTATGGGATGCACTGTATGCAGAACTCATACTGCCAAGAATATCTGTACCAGAGAAAGAGAGAAAGGTCTGGAAACATTTGCATTTTATTAACAAAATGTTTTTCTTAAAGCACCATCTCTTCAATCAGTCAGGGAACTGAGTCCTACATGGGATAGCTTTTACCAAATAATACCTTTTAGTTGGAGGGGTTTGTTGCTTGTTTTTTTTTTTTTGTTGGCCACAGGGCATTCGAGGTCTTAGTTCCCTGACGAAGGACAGATGGAACCCGTGCTCCCAACAGTGGAAGCCCAGAGTCCTAACCAAGGCACCTCTAGGGAATTTCCTTGAGATTTTTTTTTAATCAAGATACTCTAACTCAAACTGGTACTCATTCTGAATGTAACATCTCAAGTTATATTTTAAATAATTTCTTGCTAGTTCTTAAATGACTTATAACAAAATCAGTCCAAAGCGTGACAATGTTAACTGAAAAAATGGAGAACATAAGAGCTGTGAGTGCAGTTGTACCTGGGGACTTTCTGAGGACGATAGCCCAGGAGACGGTCTCCCAGACGGCTCTGAGGAACTGCTCTGAAGAGGCGTAGGGGAGGGTCACAGTATGTAAGATGAGACAGAGGGGCACACAATCCAGCACACATCTCCGTGGAAGGTTGCCATTACGTCACAAGCAGCAGATGTCTCCATTAACAATTTTAGTGCTTTTCCAGGTATGAGAAGATGCACCAAGTTGGGTTCATAACATTTTCTCCTGAAAACCTCTAACTATATGAAATCCTACGCTGCTAGCTTTTCCCAGAGCACAGAGTGCCTCGCTCCTGATCTCTGTCCTGAACTCCTTTCAGAGGGTGTTAAAGGTCAGCGCCTGTTGTGGCTGATGCCTTAATCCCCATAGAGCTAGGCATCGAGAGACACTCTTTAGTTGGCACATATAGCTTTTATAATTTACATGTTAAATTTAGGACACTATAGCTACATAAATTCTTCCTCTTTCGTTTTAGAGAGGTGGCGGGGGGGAAGCACAAACTTCAGCACCTCCATTCTTTAGTAGAGGTTATTCATAAATTTAGTGTATAACTTTTCCTTCACTTCTCTAACTTGTAAAGCACATAATGACATTCCTTATATGAGTCACACGATTTACCATTACTATAAGAACAAGAAGGGAGGATGAACTGGAAAGACTTAGAGACAAGAGAGAGAAAGAAAGGGGTTGTGCCAAAAACATGATGCCAAAAACAATGCAACAGAAATCTCAGGTAAAATTCCAAAAGTACTTTGAAACTAGCATCTACCATCAGATTCTGTATATGCACATGCATGTGGGCAAATATTTTTTTTTCCTTAAACCAAATCCAATTAATGATCACTTAGTAGTATTCCTTTTCATTTCCAAAACCTTCATTGAGCCTCTGTCGACCGACATCCAAAGAAACCACTCCCACCTGGGGAAATTTCCAGTCCACAGTCTCCGTCCCACACAGAAGTTTTACAGCAGAGCTGATTTGGGACTTACCTCTGCAGCCAGGGTGCCGGGTGCCTCACAGGGCACAGCCTGCAGCCATCCCGGGCTGGGCTTTGTGTGGTGGGAAGGATGGCGCGAGGGTCTGGAAGGATCCCCCTCAGGCCCCTCTGACCATTTACATGTCAATAGTCAAACCAAAGCTCCCCGCAACCAGGCCCCTCGACACTCGGGCCCTGGGTTTTGTCCTTCTCTCTCTCCACGGAGCCTGGAAGTCGCCGGCAGCCAGCAGGCATCTGGCAAACTCGTCATGAAGGATTTTTCACCCTCTTCAGAATCCTGAGCCTAGGTAAATACTTCACAGGCTTTTCAAATTATCCGCGGACACCACGCTGGGAGAGATGAATGCTTTAGATAAGACCAACAGAATCAGAATTGCAAAAGAAGTCTGAGCTGCAAAGGGGAAAAAAAAGTTCAAAGAAATAGAGGTTTCCATCTTTCACTCAGACTCAAAAAGCAACTGCTCTGGAGTTTTAGTTTATTTATAAGTCAGTATGAGACAATGAAGTGATATGTAGAAACAAGAAACTGAACAAACTTTAACAGTGTTAGGATTTGTTATAAAAACACAGCCCTAAGGCGCAGGAGAAGAAGGAGACGACAGAGGATGAGATGGCTGGATGGTATCACTGACTCGATGGACGCCAGTCTGGGTGAACTCCGGGAGTTGCTGATGGACAGGGAGGCCTGGCGTGCCACAACTCATGGGGTCACAAAGAGTCAGACACGACTGAGCGACTGAACTGAACTAAACTAAGGACGAGGAGGGTGTGGGGAAGACTAGCAAGTCCACGTAGTATTTGACTGAGGAGAGTAGGTAACCAGGAGGGCAGAAATCCTAGGAATCCTGTCCTGCGAGGAAGAAGTGATTTAGACAGGGTGGGGGCAGGGAATGGCCATCGAGGGGCGGGAAGGACACACAGTGTAGATTTATTCTGGGGCCTCCAGCCAGCAGAACAAAGGGTTGATGGCTAGATGGAGCCAGCATCTGCATATGCTGATAAGAGCTGTTTAACAGTGAAAAACACTGCCTCTGCCCCCCGCCCTGCCCCTACCCCACCAAGAGTCAGACCCAAGGCTGCTGTCCTGCAAGACCCCTAGACCAACCCCATCTCTCCTTTCCCCAAGAGAGGTGATGGCAGAAACTCCTTCCAAGCCAGCTGCCTTCAGGGACTTCCTTACTTAGCCTCTGATGTGAGAAGATTACCCTGACTACCTATGGGTTCTCAGGATCTTTCAAGCTGGAAACAAGATGACTACGAAAACAATATATATGGATTTAAAAAGTGGCATAATCTGGTAATGTACCAAGACTGATTTATCTTGAGACGAATCCACTCGTGATACTCAAAAACAGTCCAAGCCTTAGTCATTTCTGAAATTACAAAAGTGCAGATCCGTGACCCATTTATTATGGTCTGAAAATGGCAAGGTTGGCTCCCTGGATCCATTCCCTTACCTTCCTTCTTCTTCCCATTTTTCAAAAAGTTGCTGATATAATCTGGGTCACTTACAGCACTTACATTTACAAAGTGTTTTACGGTCAGTTGCATCTTATGAATATTTCATAGGGCAGGATCTCTCTGCTAATTCAGGACGGAGAAGTAAGGAAAAGAGGGAGTTCTAGGGAACGCCTTCAGAAAGTGTCTGCAGGGACTGAGGGGACCTTCTTAAAGGGGACTGTTGCTCCCTTAAAAATCTCCTCCCCAGGAAAGCTTCTCTCTCCATCTACATTGGGAAAGAATCAAGAGAACTGCTTTGACCCACACTGCCCCTAGCACTGTTCTGGGTACCAAGCAGATTCAGAAGAGACTTCAAGCCTTCTCATACAGTAGACACCTAACCACCACCACAACCATCGGGCTTCCGAGGTGATACAGTGGTAAAGAATATACCTGCCAATGCAAGAGATGTGGGCTGTATCCCTGGAGAGGGAAGAACCCCTGGAGTAGGAAATGGCAACCTGCTCCAGTGCTCTTGCCTGGAAAATTCCGTGGACAGAGGAGCCTGGTGGGCTTCAGTCCGTGGGCTCACCAAGAGTCAGACACGGATGAGCACGCACACACCACCACCACCACCAATACGCTGGCACATCACCTAAGAACATTATTATAAAACAGCTCTCAACATTCTCTCTTTTCTAAAGTCAGCAGAGAAAACGCACAAGGTATGCATGGATAAAATTTTGGTAATTACTGACAAATTATCCTCCAAGTAGATTTACTCTCCCTCCCCTGTCCTACAGGTGTGCCATTTTCCTACCAGACCACCAACATGGACATGGTCAGTCTGTATTTTTATGTTTTGCTTTGTCATTGAGAACAGGATGGGGGTAATCTTGTTTTTGTTCACTCTGTATTTCATTTGTTACTGAGGTTAAGCATCATTATATTTTTTAAATGCTAGGAAAAAAATTTGGAGAAACATCCTAAATTGCAGACCATGGTTGTTCATCTTCATGGAACAGGAATATAAGAGATTTACACTTCCACATATGTGCTGTGTTTAAACTATGCATGACTTTGGGTTTTTTTCCCCCTGACTTCCAGAGTAAAGTTTTTTAAGTAACTAGTGGGACTTTTTTTTAAACTATATCAGTGATTATTCAGCATCAATTAATTATGCAGGGCAACCTTTGGGGCAGAGAACACAAAACTAATTAAGGTGAGTCCTTGTGCCTTGATATTCACTATCTAGTTGAGTGAATAAAATATACTCACACTCACTTTTTTTTAATTATTATTTATTTACTTTTGGTTGCGCTGGTTCTTTGTTACTGTGCATAGGCTTTCTCTCCTTATGATGAGCAGGCTTCTCATTGCAGTGGCTTCTCTTGTTGCAGAGCACAGGCTCCAGGGTACGAGGGCTCAGTCGCATGGGTTTAGTTGCCCCACAGCATGTGGAATCTTCCCATACCAGGGATGGAATCTGTGTCCCCTGCATTGGCAGGCAGATTCTTATCCACTGTACCACCAGGGAAGTCCCCACTTTTTTTTTTAAGAGCAAATTTTATCTTCAAGGCTGTCTTAAAAAAAAAAAAAAACTTATGTATTTATTTGGCTGCACCAGGTTTTAGTTGTGTGTGGCATTCAAACTCTTAGTTGGGGCATGTGGAATCTAGTTCCCTGACCAGGGATTGAACCTGGAACCCTTGCATTAGAAGCAGGGAGTCTTAGCCACTGGACCACCAGGGAGGTCTCTCATCTCACTTTAAAAATGAGGAAACAATACAAAGATTGCTAGCAAACTCTTCTCTCACTGAGAACCCCATCACTCCTATATGGTTCCTTCATGCCCACATAGGTCTAGCATGTCACCATGATTGTGAGGTTTTTGTTTACTCTATGACAGTAGATACTCTGCCAACATTTAGGGTCTAAGAGAATGCAGAGGACAAGAGTCTTTTTGACAAAAAGCTGGGAATAGAACAGAAATAGCCCACTTGGAAGGCTGATCTTTTGGGACAATTAGATTTCAGATAAGCACTGACCTAAGAGAGTATAAGCAGAGGCCAATACACACATCTGCTGGTGAGAAGCCAGCACAGAAATTGTGTGGGCAGGTTTGTGATGGTGCAATGCCCTTTAAGCAGGTTTTTCTCAGGGGGAGGAAAGAATCTAAGGAGGAGGGGGTCTTCCATCCCAAATAACACAAATCTCACTTTGCTTTCTAGGAAAGGTTCAGTCCTCAAAAGAGGGAAGTACTGAATTGTTTTAACAAACTCTGGCCTATACAGTCCATGGAATTCTCCAGGACAGAATGCTGGAGCAGGTAGCCTTTCCCTTCTCCAGGGGATCTTCCCAACCCAGGGATCGAACCCAGGTCTCTGCATTGCAGGCAGATTCTTTACCAACTCAGCTATGAGGGAAGCCCCCAAAGGGTATAAAAGATTATAATAAATTAAAATGGATATGTTCATAAATTTTTACTTGATTACTAATGGGAATGTAAATCAGCATTTCTAAAAAATAATTTGACTTTTTTGATACTGTAATTCTATTTTTAGGATTCTATCACTAAGGAAATACTTCTAATTGTAGGGAAAGCTTTCTGCAAAAAGATGTTCCTGACAGCATTATTTATAATAGCAAAACTGGAAACAGCATCAGGGAGAGTCTTATCCAATAAAAGAGGATGATTCAATAAACATGGAAACTTTCACTTCCTAAAATACTATACTGCCCTAAAAATGATGTTTCAAGTTTCACATTGGGATGTTATGCAATTCAGTAATGCATTGCTGTGAATCTATCCTAAAGAAATAATTGAAAAACACAGGAAAGTAAAAACACCCTAATGTTCAACAATAGAAACATTAAGTGAGCTCCCAGTGGTTCTTCCAAACTCAGCTCAAGTGGTACTTCTGGGAAATCTGCCCTCACCCCTGGGCCAGCTCTGGGCTCCCATGATGCCCTGAGCACTGCCCACCACAGCATGACCCCAGGGTTCAATTACTGCATGCCAGTCTAAGCACCTCAAAGTCAGGGAACTTGACTTTGTTGGTTTAGTGCTCCCAACCCAGCACAGTAAACCAGCATCCAAACGTCTATATTATGTAAGATTATATATGTAGTCAGCGCATTTGCCTTTGAGGGCTGCCATAACCCAATGCCACAAACCTGGTGACCTAAACAACAGTCACAATTTATTGTCTCCCGATTCTGGAGGTCACAAGTCTGAAATAAAGGTGTCAGCAGAGCTGTGAGGGGAGGATCCACTCCAGGTTTCTCCTCTTGACCTGTGGATGGATAGCATCTCCATCTCGGTCTGTCTCCAAATTTCCTCTTTTCATAATGATACCAGCCTGCTGGACTAGGGCCCATACCAATGACATCCTCAATAGAACACTTATCTACAAATAAAGTGGCAACATGAGATAAAGGGAGTTAGGACTTCCATAGTGCATTTTAGGGGGACACAATTCAACCCATAACAATCAGCAAATGTGTAGATTTATGAGAGTTCACAACAATTTTAAGATGCCTGTTTTATAATGTTTAATTTAAGAAAGGGTATATTCATGTATACAGTAAGAGTTCTTAACTTGGGTTTTAGAGTCCATGATCATTCCCAAATTAACCACTAGTGGTAAAAGATCTCAAATTGTCTTTAAAGAAATAAAATGTGAAGGTAATAAACCAAAATATTAATGGTATATGCCTCAGGGTGATATTATGGATTCCTGGAATTATTTCTCAATTTTCTGTAGTAGTTTCAAATTACTGTTATAGTCAGGGGAAAGAAAAAAAAAAAGGCACCTTCTACTTTTTTTAAAACAGAAAAATGGTATTTTTAAAGGTTTAAGGACTTCTCTGGCAGTCCAGTGGTTAAGAATCTGCGCTTCCACTACAGGGCGTATGGGGTCAATCCCTGGTCAGGGAACTTAAGATTCCAAATGCTACATGGTACAGCCAAAAAAACTTGAGTTTAGAAATATGTAAAAATGAATATGTTTTATACAAACAGTACATTCTCAAACTGCAAAATAAAATAAAATATTAGGGAAGAAAAACTATATAATGCTCACAGAGTTCATTAATAGAAGTTATAGAAAGAGTTTTGGGTATTTCTTCCTAATTTTTGTGTGTTTTCCAAATTTTTAAATAATGAATTATATTGCTCTCATAATCAGAACAACCCAATACATCTTAATTAAGAACATTCAGTGTAAGTATTTGGTTGTATATTAAATATTCAATAAGAGTTGAATTAGCACATTATGGTAAAATGACAAAATTTAGCTTTTAAATGACCATTATGAACATACAGAAACAGGAAACAGCTTATGAGATAGTTCTGTGAAAAAAAAATTGTAACACAGTAAATTATACAAATTATAACCAGTAAAATATATCCATATGCCAACAGTAATTTGCAAAAATGAGTATCTATTGAAAGTAGGATTATGTGTTATTTTTAAAGATTCAATATAGTTATATATTTTCATTTTAAAGTATTTATGAAAATGTATTCTAAGTATTCTTAGAAAATGTTCTTTTCTAAGAATATCTGTAAATCTTTTTACACTGTCTGAAATAGCTTCCAGCCATTCCAAGAATCAACTTCTTGACTAGAAGATGACTGGTAAAACTTTAGTCTTGTCTGGCTCCCAACAAACAACCCACAGCATTTGTTACAACTCAGTGGTTGGTTTCACCTTCACTTGTTGGTGGAAGTGCACATGGATACACCCTTTCTAAAGGACAATTAGGCAGTATTTGTTAAACCTATTAACATTTCACTCCCTTTGTGCCTTTCCACACATCTGGGAAAAATTCTACACACACACAAAGTAAAGGTTAACAAGAATGAACAACTGGTCTACCTAGGGTGGCCCTTTCTCACAGGGAGCTATAGGAAGTACAGTTTCAGTCAGAAAGCAGTTGAGAGACTTATAATAACTACTAAATGGAAAGCTCATGCAGCTTTGATTCACTGCCTGGTTTACTATTTCCTTTGATGTCTTTATTTCTGGCAACCAACCAGAAACAAGGGTGTTGATTCAACTCTACATGTTCCAATCATATGCATGCCAGTACAGATGCTAAGATACAGCTTTAGTTGAAATATGCACGTTTTAGATTGTTTTCTTCTTAGCTCCCAGCTTCACAAACAGAATTTAAAGTACAGCAACTCTTATTTGAAAACAGTCATAGAATGCGAGCCATCTATGCTCTCATTTTTTATTTTTGCTTAAACAGGAAATGTCCAGATCTTAGGTCTGGGCTCCTAGGGTTTGTCTCCTAAATAAGTGTGTTTCCATCCATCTGTTCATATTTACATAATGAGTCTTGAGGTTGTTGCCTTCTGACAATTTATAAGTAAGACAAATGTCTCATTTTACATTGACTCCCTCAGTGGTAGGGAGTACAAATATTCTGATCAGATCAAGAATGTAGGTTAAATTATATCTCTTCAGTGTAGGCTATAAAGGAGGCAGAGTAAAAATACAAATAATTTCAAGCCAAAATGAAATTAATGAATTAGGCTTGTTTCTACACTATATTCAATTAACAATGTAGAGGGCAATTTTCAGATCAAAAAAGAAGAGAAAAAATTTTACAAGTTATTGATACTTATAGTTTGTCAATGAAAGCATCTTTATGAACACTGATCATATCTATTTGTGGACCACTGCAGATTCTGAACATCTTTTTCTCTACTTCAAGCTAATGACAGCTTTAGAGGTGAGAAGCAAAAGATAAAAAGGAAGCTGAGTGAGTTGTATAGTATTTCATGGGGGCCACCTGGGGAAGTCTGGCAGATAAGCATTACCTCCTGTATCCCTTTCATACCAGCATTACACGTTGTCAATTTGTGTTTTTTTGGCCGCACTGCTATGACTTGTGCGATCTTAGTTCCCCAACCAAGGATTGAACCCGGGTCCACAGCAGTGAAAGGCCAAGTCTTAATCACTGGACCTCCAGGGAATTCCCTATAAGATGCCAATTTTTAAGCCTCAAGTCCCACCATTAACTGGATTGACAGTTGCTTAGAAAACAAATTTTTTAAAAAACCATTCACACTGGTAATGTGAGATGTTACTTTACAAAATAATGCTACTTCTCTTAAAAGCAACACTATGCATCAGGGACACAGACATTCTCCGGTGAGACTTACAATTAGGCAACCCTAGAAGGATAAGAATAAAGATAAGATTTTATATGGAAAGAAAAACCAAGAAGTGACACTTTTGAAGAAAAACAAGTTTTAGTCAGTTCTCTAGACCTACAGCAGGGATTACATAAAAACGAAAAACAAAGGCAAGGAAGCAAAAACTTACAGTGTGCCTGAATTCAAAATGTGAGATGCCTGATCAGGAATATAAAAACCGACAATGTCTGATATAAAGAATCTCTATTAACCACAAAGGAAGTAGAAGCAATGCATGATGACAGGCCAGTGACCATGGGGGCAGGTGAGAGGTCAGGAAGCAGGCAGTGGCCTCTCTTCCTCTGGGGCCTTTCCTGGCCAGGTGTGAGCCCAGGTACCTGGGAACCTGAATCCTCCTCACAGAGCCATTACACAGACATTACAAGCTGCCGTGAGCAATCAGCAGACGTGGGAGCAGGAGGGTGAACGATTTTGGTTGTTTCAGGAGATGGGGTATTGGGGGGCAGTGTGTAAGCAGCATGCAACAGTGTGATCTGTCCTGCCTTGTAGAGGAAGCCAGTCACAGCCCAGACGCGGAGAGATGGGGAGACTTGGTGAGATGCAAGCCGTCCCCTTCTAACCTGGAGCCAGGCGTGTCAGCACCTGTCACCCTGAGGTTTTCCGCCTGGATCCCCAGGTGGTGTATCCACACTCCTGGCACAGGTATCCAGAGAGGGACTGACAGGAAAGCACCCGACAAATTTTTGGCAGGTCCACTGTGAACCAGGACTATTGCCAAAGACAAGCGAAGATCCAAGAAGCACAGTGACCTCCAATAACTAGCTGTTCCTGCTCCTCCAAGGGGCTCCTTCACCCAGCAGGCATGTACGATAGATTCACTATCTCTAGGCCAATCACAGTCATCTAGAGTCTTACCGTACGGGACTGGAACTTGAAGTGATAAACATGTCCATATATAATACATGCAGACATTTATATTTATGTGTTCGGAGATTTAAGGGAGGGAGGAAGGACGGACTGCAAGCAGAGACAGTTACTTCTCATTTAGGAAAAAAACAGGAGGTGGAACTATACAACCTCTTACCTAATCCACTATCTATAGGATCTTGTGCAAATCTCTACACCTTTACTTAAAAGAAAGGTATTTCACGAAGCTATTCCAATAGGCACTGTGTTCTGTGCAGTAGACTAAAATTACGTTAGTTTTATCATGAGAAAGCTCCTATAAAATCTAACTGATAAAGAATTCAGACTTATTCTACCTGTCCTATTTTGAACTGTACCAAATAGTAAATGAGTCATCAAAATAGTGAACCAAATAGTAAATGAGATAAAGTTTCTCTTTACAGTTCAGCTAATAAAGAAGAAATAATGCAATCCATATATCTATTTAGCAGTACCCAATGAATTAAACAGCCACTGAAAACAGAGGTCACTACCTATCAGAAAGTATAAAAACAGGGAATTATCTGGCAATCTGTTGGTTAGGACAACAGTGCTTCCACTGCAGGGGGCATGGGTTCAATTCCTGTTTGGGGAACTAAGATTCCACATGCCAGTGCAGTGCAGCCAAAGAAAAAGAGGAAAGAAATTACAAAACTGAAAGCAAAATTATAAATGTTACAACATCTATAATATCAGTTCAGTTCAGTTCAGTCTCTCAGCCGTGTCTGACTCTTTGCGACCCCATGAACCACAGCACGCCAGGCCTCCCTGTCCAACACCAACTCCCGGAGCCTACCCAAACTCATGTCCATTTGTAAGTATAAAAAATAAATTATAATTTAAAAAAAAAACCATAAAAATACCAGAAGAAACTATGGATTAATATTTTTACAATTTTAGGAGTACAGAGGCCTTTTCATATTAATCATAAAAGCCCCACAATTTTTTAAATTAATTTATTTTTTATTGAAAGATAATTGTTTACAGAATTTTGCTGTTTTCTGTCAAACCTCAACAAGAATCAGCCATAGATATACATATATCCCCTCCCTTTTGAAACTTCCTCCTATCTCCCTCTCAACCCCAACCCTCTAGGTTGATACAGAGCCCCTGTTTGAGTTTCCTGACCCATACAGCAATTTCCTGTTGGCTATCTATTTTACATATTGGTTTTTACACACATGGTTTTTAAACATAAGTTTCCATGTTACTCTTTCCATCCATCTCACCCTCTCCTTCCCTCTCCCCATGTCCATAAGTCTATTCTCTATGTCTGTTTCTCCATTGTTGCCCTCTAAATAAATTCTTCAGTATCATTTTTCTAAATTCCATATGTGTTAGAATATGGGCTTCCCTGGTGGCTCAGACGGTAAGGCATCTGCCTGCAGTGCGGGAGACCTGGGTTCGATCCCTAGGTTGGGAAGATCCCCTGGAGAAGTGTTAGAATATGGTATTTCTCTTTCTCTTTTTGACTCACTTCACTCTATATAATAGGATCTAGATTTATTCACCTCATTAGACCTGACTCACAGGTGTTCTTTTTATGGCCAAGTAAATGGTTTTTCCAGTGGTCATGTATGGATGTGAGAGTTGGACTGTGAAGAAGGCTGAGTGCCGAAGAATGGATGCTTTTGAACTGTGGTGTTGGAGAAGACTCTTGAGAGTCCCTTGGACTGCAAGGAGATTCAACCAGTCCATCCTAAAGGAGATCAGTCCTGGGTATTCACTGGAAGGACTGATGCTAAAGCTGAAACTCCAATACTTTGGCCACCTCATGTGAAGAGTTGACTCACTGGAAAAGACCCTGATGCTGGGAAGGCTTGGGGGCAGGAGGACAAGGGAACAACAGAGGATGAGCTGGCTGGATGGCATCACCACCTTGATGGACGTGAGTTTGAGTAAACTCCAGGAGTTGGTGATGGACAGGGAGGTCTGGCCTGCTGTGATTCACAGGGTTGTGAAGAGTCAGACACAACTGAGTCTCCAATACTTTGGCCACCTCATGTGAAGAGTTGACTCACTGGAAAAGACCCTGATGCTGGGAAGGCTTGGGGGCAGGAGGACAAGGGAACAACAGAGGATGAGCTGGCTGGATGGCATCACCACCTTGATGGACGTGAGTTTGAGTAAACTCCAGGAGTTGGTGATGGACAGGGAGGTCTGGCCTGCTGTGATTCACAGGGTTGTGAAGAGTCAGACACAACTGAGCGACTGAACTGAACTGAACTGAATATTCCATTGTGGATATATACCACAACTACTTCATCCATTCATTTGTCGATGGAAATCTCTGTTCATTCAATGTTCTAGCTATCGCAAATAGTGCTGCAATGAGCAATGGTATACATGTGTCTCTTTCAATTTTGGATTCCTCAGGGTATATGCCTAGGAGTGGGACTGCTGGGTCATACGTGGTTCTATTCCTAGTTTTTTAAGGACACTCCATACCATCTTCCATAGTGGCTGTATCAATTTATATTCCCACCAACAGTGCAGGAGTGTTCCCTTCTCCACACTCTCTCCAGCATTTACTGTTTGTAGACTTTTTGATGAGGGCCATTCTGACCCGTGTGAGGTGACATCTCATTGTAGCTTTGACTCGCATTTCTCTAATAATGAGCAATGTTGAGCATCTTTTCATGTGTCCACTAGCCATCTGTATGTCTTCTTTGGAGAAATATCCATCCAGGCCTTTTTCTCACTTTTTGATTGGGTTGTTTGTTTTTCTGGTATTGAGCTGTATGAGCTGCTTATATATTTTGGAAATTAATCCTTTGTCAGTTGTTTCATTTGCTATTAGATCTTCCCTGGTGGCTCAGAGGTTAAAGCGTCTGCCTCCAGTACGGGAGACCTGGGTTCAATCCCTGGGTCGGAAAGATTCCCCTGGAGAAGGAAATGGTAACCCACTCCAGTATTCTTGCCTGGAGAATCCCATGGACGGAGAAGCCTGGTAGGCTACAGTCCATGGGGTCGCAAAGACTCGGACATGACTGAGTAACTTCACTTTCATTTGCAATTATTTTATCCCATTCTGAGGGTTGTCTTTTCACTTTGCTTATAGTTTCCTTTGCTGTGCAAAAGCTTTTAAGCTCAATTGGCTCCCACTTATTTACTTTTGCTTTATTTCTGTCACTCTAGGAGGTGGGTTATAGAGGCTCTTGCTTTGGTTTATGTCATCGAAGCGTTCTCCCTGTGTTTTCCTCTAAGAGTTTTATAGTTTCTGGTCTTACATTTAGGTCTTTAATCCATTTTAAGTTTATCTTTGTGTATAGTGTTAGAAAGTGTTCTGATTTCATTCTTTTACATGTAGCTGTCCAGTTTTCCCAGCACCATTTATTGAAAAGGCTGTCTTTGCCCCATTGTATATTCTTGCCTCCTTTGCAAAAAATAAGGGCCTCGTAGGTGCATGGGTTTATTTCTGGGCTTTCTATCTTGTTCCACTGGTCTATATTTCTGTTTTTGTGCCAGTACTATATTACCTTGATGACTGTAGCTTTGTAGTATAACCTGAAGTCAGGAAGCTTGATTCCTCCAGCTCCATTCTTCTTTCTTAAAACTGAAAAGCCAAAAATTTAAAACTGTGATAATATATATTAGTTCAGTCACTAAGTTGAATCAGACTCTTTGGGACCCCATGGACTGCAGCACACTAGGCTTCCCTGTCCTTCACTGTCTCCTGGAGTTTGCTCAGATTCATGTTCATTGAGTCAGTGATGCTCCCTAACCATCTCATCCTCTTCTGCTCCCTTCTCCTCCTGCCTTCAATCTTTCGCAGCATCAAGGTCTCTTCCAGTGAGTAGGCTCTTCACATCAGGTGTCCAAACTACTGAACTACCTTCAGCATCAGTCCTTCCAATGAATATTCAGAGCTGACTTCCTTTAGGATTGACTGATTTGATGTCCTGGCTGTCCAAGGGACTCTCAAGAGCCTTCTCCAGCACCACAGTTTGAAATGTGGTAAAGTGCATAATTTTTGAAAAGTTCTTATCAATGAATAAAGACAAAACACTCAAATAGTAAAATGGACAGAGGATCTGAGTAGGCAATTCCACACACACACAAAATCAAAAGCTCCATTAAAGACTGGAATCATTTGAATTTAGGACCTTAAAAGAGTCCAGTATACAGCAGTCAGTCTAATTGAAGGAACACACAAACACATGCAAACATTAACTTGCAAAATAATATTCAATCTTACTCTTGAAAAAATGCAAAAAAAAGGGGGGGAGGGAGAGATTTTTAAAGCATTAAGTTGGCAAAGACTAGGATGATTTGGCAATATTCATGTTGGTGAGGGCAGTGGAAAAGCCCCTGAAAACTTTACCTGTCTGATGGGCAATAAAATCAATAAAATCATCTAGAATATACACATATCTGACCCACCAATTTCACATGCAGGAATTTATCCTAAAGAGATAATGGGAGGACTTCGCTGGTGGTCCAGTGGCTAAGACTCTGCAGTCCCATCTCAGAGGGCCCAAGTTCAGTCTCTGGTCAGGGAACTAGATCCCACGTACTGCAACTAAAAGACCCTGCATGCCACAACTAAGGCCTGGTACAGTCAAATAAATAAATAATATATTTTTTAAAGGGATAATGGGAAGAGAGGGGTGAGTTTAAGAATAGTTATATAAAGATATTCACTACTGGGATGGTTATTTTTCTGTCCCAGCTTAATTGGGCCACTGGTATCCAGCTATCTGGTTAAACATATTTCTGGGTGTCATGAAGATGTTTCTGGATATGACTATCATTTGAATCAGTAGACTGGGTAAAGTAGATGGTCCTTCCTAATGTTTCATCCAATCCCTAAAAGATCTGATAGAATACTAGGATGAGCAAGAGAAAAACTACTCTCTCTGCCTGTGGCCTGCCTGCTTGCTGGTTCTCAGGCATTCCACGGGATTTCTTGGGATTTCTCAGCCTCTGTAATCACATGAACCAATTTTTTATAAAAATTTTTCCATGTGTGTGTCCCCTGGTTCTGTTTCTGTGGAGTTGTTCAGTCACCCAGTCATGTCTGACTCTGCAACTCTTTGCTAAAACTGCAGCACGCCAGGTTTCCCTGTACTTCATCATCTCCCAGAGTTTGCTCAAATTCACGTCCATTGAGTTGATGATGTCATCCAACCATTTCATCTTCTGTTATCCCCCTCCTGCCTTCAATCTTTCTTAGCATCAGGGTCTTTTCCAATGAGTTGATTCTTCGCATCAAATACCCAAAGTATGTAGCTTCAGCTTCAGCATCAGTCCTTTCCATGAATATTCAGGGTTGATTTCCCTTAAGATTGGCTGGTTTTCTGAAGAACCCTAACCAATATAACTACAGTATTAGCAATACAAATGAAAAATGAGGAGAGAATGGGTATCCTCATCAAAAAGTGGTAAATAATTTTTTATCCAATGGACTACTTGAGAACTGCTTACAGAAACGATGAGGATTAACATGAACTGACATGGAAAGATGTCCCCAAAATACTGAATTTTTTTAAGGAGCTCACTGGACAGTATGTCCACTGTGATTTCACTGATATAAAATTGTGTATCACATATAAGAGTGTGTGTGTTTATGTGTGAAATGGGACAGGATGCTTAGTAAAAAGCAATTTATCTCTGGGTGATGGCATTTTGGATGACTTTTACCCTCTTCACATTCTGTATTATTTGTATTTTTCTCCAATGAACTTTATCAGAAAAATCAATAAAGCCAGTCTCTTCCATTAAAAAAAAAATCATGGTGGCAAGAAGAGAGAGAGATGGCTGTACTGGGAGGGGAGTTTGGGTAAAAGGAGAATTTGCAGTAGTTGTTATTTTACAGTAGGAGAAATGAGAGTGGTGACGGGGGAAAGAACCAGGAGGGGATGAAAGACTGAGCGCCGCAGACCAAGCAAGTTGAGTGTGTCCAGGGGATGAGCTGGTTCCTACCCTCCGGCAAGGCAGATAAGAGCCTACAAATGTAAAAATAATTCCCGATGAGTGACACCGGAGCTGACTGAAGCAGAGGAACGCTGCCAATGGCAGGGATCTGGAAAGTGATGCAGGAGAAGCTGCTGCCACTTCCAAGGTGGGTCAGATTTCTCAGCGCAGACAGGCGGGAGGAAAAGCAATACCCGCTCAGGGACTGTCAGGCTTGTCAGATCAACAGGGTAGAATCTGGGGTTCAAGGAGCAGCAGGTGATAAGACTAGAAAATTAACGTGGCACTCACGGTAAAGAGGCTTTGAAGAGGCTGAGAGTTGGGACCACAATGCGGGGGTATTATAGGCAGCACAGTGACCCCACTCCTAACAATGTCCAGACATAAATCCAGCCACTGCTTGTGGGATTTGCAGACTGAAGGAACTTGATCACGGAGGCAGGGAAACCCCAGTGAAAAGGTTAACGGGCCAGAGATGTGAGCTAATGTGAATTAAAATGGTGGCAACAGAAGTAGAGAGCTACATGAAAGGCCTGGTGGAAGGCGTCTGCACACGATATGAACCATGCAGCATGAAAACCCTGGGAAACCCAAACAAGACAAGGCTGACCTGATTCTATGAAGCTCTGCCGTTAACCATGCTGCGCTTAGAATTCTACTCAAATATCACATTTTATAAACAGATGTTTCCTCCTCTATTTCTGTAACTTACTTTTGTGCTGGATATAAGAAAGTGAGGCAGGAATAGGGCACAGTTCTCCTAAAGGAAATCTGAAACCTGAGAGATGGCCTTAGAGCTGCATTTACAATAGTCACTACTGTGAGGCAAAAAATAAATTGACCCAGAACTGGGAGGTGTGGGGGGTATGTGTGTGGAGGAATTGAAGGGATGGAGGTGGGGAACAGCAAGACCAAAGAAGGAAGAAAGAAGAAGAAACACGTCTGTAACACAAATTTTTATGCTATGCCTTGGAAATTTTCAGAAAGTACTACTAAAAAATTCTAAATACAGCATAAGTGACCAGAGAAACATTATAAAACCCCTTAGGTTGGCTAGAAAAAGTCATAGCCACTCAGAAAACTGAAAATAAAAAATTTAATTCTAAGCAAGCTTCACATTCAACCATCAAAATAAATATATTTATCATGCTTAAATAAATAACATCTCAATATTTATAAATAACATTGTTATGAACATGATTTTTGCTCTGCTAATTTAAACAGATTTTATACATTTCCTCATAGTCTGTTCTCACTTTTAAATAAAAGATTATAGGTAATACAAAATATTTCATTAAACTTTAACTGAAAAAAAACATCCAGATAGGTAAGATAGGCACTCTCCTCACCATCAGTAGGTAAAATGTGAATTTTCAGATTCCCTGATCAGAACTTCAAAAGGGTAAACTATTTTAAAAAATCATCTGTCAATCTTAAAACTATACACACGTGGCATGAGTCACCTAGGGGTTTTCAGAAGGCTTTTCTGCCAACAGCGATGTCTCCTCAGATGGCTGGCTGGGGGGGCTTGTGGTGGTGAGGGGAGAGCTTAGGAAGTAAAGAATATGGAAGGAGAGACACACTGCCTTGGGAACTCTATTGGGGCAACAGGAATTTTTACAGCTATTTTAAATTCCAAAATATGTTTGAAGGTATGAGTAAAGTTTCAAACTGTACTCTAAGGGAATTTCCAGGTTTTGCAAAAATATATACTTCCCGCTCAAGCCTCAGAAAGCTACAGGGATGAGTCCTCCAACTAGCTTTCAGAAGTTATACCCACAGGAGGCCTGAGCAGCAGTGATGTGCCCTACACAGAGAGAGCTTTGCTCACCCATTCATCTTTGGCAACTGTTCCAGTCTTTCCAAGAATCCACCTTTCAAGTTACTTGGTTATTTGTATACTAAGCATTACAACCTCAGCTCTAGAATCACAAAAATCTGTGGGCCTTCCATCTCAACTTTTGATCTATCCACACAGCAAGTTCTTGATAAACACAGGGCATAAGCACTGTGGCTGACTCTAAGAGTTTAAAATACCAAGACAGCATCTGGTAATGGCTGAGGAATCCATTAAGATATCACAAGTATAATGCTCACTTCCACACACATATAACTAAAATTGGAATGATACAGAGATTAGCATGGCCCCCATACAAGGATGATAAGCAAATTCTTAAGCAGTCCATATTTTAGGGGGGGATTAGCGGATACAAGCTACTATATATATAAAAGAGATAAACAACAAGGTCCTACTATATAACAAATGGAGTATACTGAGTATCCTGTAATAAATCATAATAGAAATAAATATGAAAAAGAATATGTGTGTGTGTATATATTCAGATATATATATATATATATATATATATATATATATTGGGCTGTACACCAGAAACTAACACATAACATTGTAAATCAACTACATACTTCAATTAAAAAAAAAAAAAAAAGATATCACAGATAAAACACAAAACAGGATTCACAATACCTAATCAGAATGAATGAAGTAATTTCACTCACAAAGCAAACTCCAAATCAACTCACCAGCAAGTGTCTGGTATATTCAGAAGGGAAAAATAAAAAGACTTCCCAATTGTGTTTATAAATAATATACCTTGTATATGATAATATAAATATCAACTGATTATAATTTTTCTCTTAGAGATCTCATGGATGAAGCTTAATTGACTAACCTTAGAGTATCAAATTGATTAATAAAGTTGTTGTTGAAACTTTACCTCTTCGGAGAAAAATATTTTAATAAAGCCAATCAATAGCTTTAAAGATCTCTTAGAAATTGAAACTTTACAAGAAAGTGAATACTTTTCCCAAAAAAAGAATGGACAAGGAATACAAAGGCATTTCACATACACAGAGAAGAAAAGTAAACACAAGAGCTAAAAACATATACAAATGTTCAGTTTTCTTCATAATCAAACAATGAAAATATAATTCTTACCTATAAAATTAAAACTAAAATAAAAAATTAAGAGGGAATTAATTCTGGTGGTCCACTGGTTAGGACTTCAACTTTCCATTGCCTGGAGCATGTATTTAATCTCTGGTCAAGGAATTAAGATCTCACATGCCACAATGCAGCCAAAAAACAAATTTAGAATAATCCCTAATGACAAGAGGACAAGAAAACAAACTCTCACACATCACTAGTGAACATTTCTGGAGGGCAATTTGGTAGTATGTGTCAAAAGCATTAAAAATAAAAACAAATGCCTTTTGAATCAGCAATTTCATTTCTCTTCAAGGAAAATAGTGAGATAAGGGAGTTCCCTGGTTAGCCTAACAGTTGGTATTCCAGGCTTTCACTGCCATGGGGCCCAGATTCAATCTCTGGTCAGAGAACTGAGATCCCAAAGGCTGCACGGCACAGCCAAATAAAAAAAGAGTGAGATTAACATACAAAAATGTTTACCAAAGCATTTCATGTAAAAGTGACGATCTGGAAGCCACCTAAAGCTTCAACGTAGATATAATGATGTTAAAGTGAAGTGAAGTGAAGTGAAGTTGCTCAGTCGTGTCCGACTCTTTGTGATCCCATGGACTGTAGCCTATCAGGCTCCTCCGTCCATGGGATTTTCCAGGCAAGAGTGCTGGAGTGGATTGCTATTTCCTTCTCCAGGGGATCTTCCCAACCCAGGAATCGAACCTGGGTCTCCCACCTTGCAGGCAGATGCTTTACCATCTGAGCCCAGGAAAGCTCTGATGTTAAAAAGTATGGGCAAATGCTCATGATATATTATTAAGGGGAAAAGTTACAGATAACATTGAAAGTATGAGCTTAATGTTGTCTACAAAAAACATATAAGGGTAGGTACTAATATAATAATCAATTCAGTTCAGTTCAGTCGCTCAGTCATATCCGATTCTTTTGCGACCCCATGAATCCCAGCACGCCAGGCCTCCCTATCCATCACCAACTCCTGGAGTTCACTTAAACTCATGTTCCATCGAGTCGGTGATGCCATCCAACCATCTCATCCTCTGTCGTCCCCTTTTCCTCCTGCCCCCAATCCCTCCCAACATCAGAGTCTTTTCCAATGAGTCAACTCTTTGCATGAGGTGGCCAAAGTACTGGAGCTTCAGCTTTAGCATCATTCCTTCCAAAGAATACCCAGGGCTGATCTCCTTTAGAATGGACTGGTTGGATCTCCGATAGGTGGAAGGATTGAAGACATTTATCTCTTTTTCTGCTAATTTTTACACTATCTACTTTTCTTTTTTCTTTTTTGTCTGTGCAGCATGGCTTGTAGGACCTTAGTTCCCTGATCAGGGATTAAACCTGGGCCCTTGGCAGCGAAAGGGTGGAATCCTAACCACTGGACCACCAGGAAAGTCCTACTATCTACTTTTCCAATGAATATGTATTAGTGTTGCTGGCTAAGTAATTTTACCCATAACAAAACAGTAAAGTAGATATTATTATTATCCTCAATTTACATATGAGGAAACTGAGGCACACAGAGGTTACATCACTTGTCTAAGGTCACACAGCTAGTACCTCATAAAACCAGGATTTGTCCTAAATTGCCCTAGCTCCAGAGTATGATCTCTTAACCACTTTGCAATGACACATCTTTAAAAAGTAATTTCAAGTAAAATGTCAGATAGTCTATAATTACATGCACTACCAATTCTTAAAGAAAGAGGATATCTTTGTGGGCCAGAATTTTCAGAGCATATTGGGAGACAGGTGGTGAGGCTGGATGTTCTCTCCTGTCTCACCAGGTTGTCCCTTTTTCTTTCAGGTTTTCACTATCACCATTCTCCCTACCCTCAACATACACACACACACACACACACACCCCTTGGCTTTTAGGAATAGGAAAGAAATTTTCAAGGAACTGTAATGGTCAGGGAAGGGAGCATAAGAGTGGTACCAAAGTTTGAGATTTTAAGAATGCTATGTATGTTTTGGGTCCCCCCAAAACACTCCTAGAGGTCTTATAACAGAGCAGGACTTTGCAGTGGGGGCAGGAAGGCCTTTCCATATACAAAAGCCCTTCGAATCCCCTCTCATTTGTAGAAAAGCTGTAGTCTCCCAGGCCTCCGTGAGTCACGAAAGAGCAGGATTAAGCAATTAATGATTAAGATAAGAGAGTCACAGAATCTTCAGTTCCTCCCTGAAGGACATAGATGACAGTGTCTGAGGCACATGCCTCAGTTGCTTTGCATATACAGTAACTGCCACCAGAGGGAAAAAACTAACCACGGATGGCCAGACTGTAGCCATGACCTAAGCTGCTCTGTTTTGAGCAGTACTGAGTCTGTGGCTTGCACAATTCCAAGAACAGGCCTCAAGGAAACAGGAACACATCAACCCTAGGGATGAAGATTAACTGTGCTTAAAATGATCAAGGTGACATTGATTAGACTACTACATGACCAGTTTAGAGATGATCGTCGTTGACTATGCTGTTCTGCATATATTTGACACCCTCACTGTCAGTGAGCCCCCCAAAATTCTCCTTTAAAACCTTTTGACCCCTAACTAACAACTGGGAGGTGATTTGGGGGGATGCAAGTCCATCATCTCCCCAGGTGCTGGCTTCCTAAATAAAGCCTCTTTTTTCACCACCCTTGTCTCTCCAACATTGACTCCAGAGCAACAAGCAAGCTGAACCAGAGTTTGGTCCTGGCTCCGGCTAGTAACAGTCTACCTAGACATATTAACTCACAATCCAGCATAAAATAAAGTATTTTTCATTTCCCTCATAAACAAAAATGTATACTAATTTTCCCCTAAGGAAGTTACAAAGTCGTTTAGAATGAAGCAATGTCAATTCTTGGAAAGGTATTGTTAAAATGCAAAACACTCGGATTTCCTGGTGGGCCAGTGGTAAGACAATGTATTTCCCCTGCAGAGGGCACAGGTTTGATCCCTTGTTGGGGAACTAAGATCCAAGGGCTGCATTCACGGTCAAAACATAGGAAAAAAATTTTTTTTAATTAAAACACAAAAGACGCATGACAAACGATGGTGCGTCACGTGTGAATAGGCAAGATTAGAGGACTATTTCCTGTGTATGTGTGACATTCTGCTCTGGCCTCCAAACAAAAGCCCGACAGATGTTAAGTGCTTGTAGATAATATTCTGAGCCATACAGGACACACTGAGATTTCTGTAAGGGTGCACGGATGATCAAGTTACAGAGGACTAAAGAAAAGTTTTCTGTGTGTCAGAAGAAAAAATATTACTAATCAATATAAAGCAACCTCCAGCCATCTGTTGTCCTAAATTAGACACTCGGTCAGGTTACAAAGAAGTGAAGTTCTGCCAATGAAAGTAGGAATTTGGACTACTAAATAAAGTATCACCACCAGTGATGAAATTATCTTACTAAAGAACAATGACAGCTTTTTAACTTCAGGGATCAATAATGGTTCTCCTCAGTTACAGTTCATAAAGTATTTTATTCTGCTATCCCAAAGCTTATTAAAGATGAGCCACTATTACTAGAGGACTGTGATTTTACACCTAACATAAATTAGATTGACCCATATCTCCAGTAGTATGTCGCTCAGTCGTGTCTGATTCTTTGCAACCCCATGGACTATAGCCTACCAGGTTCCTCCCTCCATGAGATTCTCCACACAAGAGTACTGGAGTGGGTTGTCATTTCATTCTCCAGGGGATTTTCCGAACCCAGGTCTCCTGCATTCCAGGCCGAGCTTTAACCTCTGAGCCACCAGGGAAGCCCAGTATGTATCAAACATTTGTTTTGCAAAATTGAACCTAAAAAAGATTGCCTTACCAAGGAATGAGACTAGTTAAGCCGAGCTCCTTCAATTATAAAGAGTTATTCAAAAACAATTCATATGAAATCCCAAATACCTCAAATAACAAAAGCAATCTTGAGCAAAAAGAACAAAGCTAGAGGCTTCCCTGGTGGTCCAGTGGTTAAAAATCTGCCTTGCAATGCAAGGGACACCAGTCTGATCCCTGGTAGCTTAAGATGTGACATGCCTTGGGGCAACTAAAAGCCAGGGCCACCACAACTGCTAAGCCCTCCCGCCCAGAACCCATGCTCTGCAACAAGAGAAACCCCTCTCACTGCAACTGGAGAAAACCCATGGACGGTGATGAAGACCCAGCGAAGCCAAAAATAAATCATGAATAAAAGAAAAGGGCAAGAGATAAAAAGTGTTGGAAAAGATGCAAAGAAAAAGGGACCCCTGTACATTATTGGTGGGAATGTAAACAGCGACAGTCACTATGCAAAACTGTACAGAGGTGCCTCAAAAATATAAAAATAGAACTATCATATGATCCAGCAATCCCACTTCTGTGTATACATCTGAAAGAAACAAAATCAGTATCTCCAACAGATATTTGTACTCCCATACTCACTGCAGCATTATTCACCATAGCCAAAGTATGTGAGCAACCTAAGTGTCCATTAATGGATAAATGGGTAAAGAAACTACACAACACACAGTGGAAAAGCCTTGAAAAAGGAGGAAATCTTGTTATTTGCAACAGCATTAATGAACCTGGAGTGCATTTATGCTAAGTGAAATAAGCCAGAAAGAGAAACACAAATACTGCGTGATCTCACTTGTGCATGGAATCTTAAAATTTTTTAAATTATAAATAAATAGATAAATAGCCAAACTCCTAGGAGAAGAGGTTGCCAGGAGGCAGAGAGTGAAAACAATAAAGGTCAGTAAAAGGGTACAAACTTTCAGTCATAATGTAAATAAAGTCTGTGGATCAAATAATGTACCTGGTGACTATGGTTGATAACATGTATAACTGAAATTCACTAATAGGACTTAAACGTTCTCACACACACACAAAAGTTAACATGTAAGGTGATGAGTATGGTAATCCTTTCACAGTGTCTATGTATATAAAATCATTATGGTGTACACTTTAAATCTTACCCCCCCCAAAAAAGTACAATTTTGTCAATTATACCGCAACGAAGCTAAAGAAAAAAAAGAAAAAAGATGGAGGTGGAGGTAGACAAAATGCCTCATAATGTTAATACTGGTTTCTGATTGAAGAAAGCTTACTGAATCACAATATCGTACACCTAAAGCTAACGTAATATTGTAAAACAACTACATTCAATTAAAAAAAGAAAAACATAATTTAATCATTTTTTACATTTCTTGGCAGAAAAAAAGAAAGCTTATGAAACACCTCCCCTATCTCTTCTTCCAACAAAGACCCCACTAACATGAGAGAAAGAGAATAAAGATAAGCCACATTAAAGAACAGAACATGGGTGTGTGCTGAGTCACTTGAGTCCAGCTCTTTGCGAACCTATGGACTGTAGACCACCAGGCTCCTCTGTCCAAGGGAGTCTCCAGGCAAGAATAGGGGAGTGGGTTGCCATGCCCTCCTCCAGGGGATCTTCCTGACCCTGGGACTGAACTCGCCTCTCTTACATCTCCTGCTTTGCAGGTGGGTTCTCTACAAGGAGCGCCAGCTGAAAGGCCAGGAACAGAACGTGGAGTGGCCAAAAGCAAAGGAGAGAGTTCCACAGGTATGGAAGTCGGAAAGCCAGGGGAAAAGCACATAATGTATATAAATTGCCACTAAATGTATATAAAAAAACAACCTGAATTAGTATCCTCAGAGATTAAAGAAAGTATTATAGAAGAAGCTAAAATGAAAAAATAATTAAAGAGTATAAGAGATTTCTTGGAAATAAAACTACTATTGACAAAAAAAATTTTTTTAATTCAATAGAAGGAATAAAAGTAAGGTTTTAAAATCTACCAAGAAATACAACCAAAAGACCGAGACAGAGACAAAAGAGTTAAGCAAAAAGAGTCTCAATTCAATAGGTCTTCTCCATATCAGAGGTTTTAAAAAAGAAAACAGGTTAAGAAGAAAGGTGAATCATCAAAGAAATGATGGAAGAAAATTTCCCAGAAGTGAAGGGCATGAATCTCTGTATTGAATGGGACAAGCACTCAGCACAACAAACAGAAAAAAACAATTACATCAAGTGGTTGACATTTCAAAATTATCCAGATTCATTAGCTGGAGAAGAAAGTGAAGTGAAAGTTTCTCAGTCTCAGATTCTTTGAGACCCCATGGACTATACAGTCCATGGAATTCTCCAGGCCAGAATACTGGAGTGGGTAGCCATTCCCTTCTCTAGGGGATCTTCCCAACCCAGGGATCAAACCTAGGTTTCCTGCATTGGAGGCAGATTCTTTACCAGCTGAGCCACCAGGGAAGCCCAGATAGAGAAAAAAAGATCATTTTAAAAAGACAATAAGATCCATTTCTTTTTTCTCTTCCTCCATACCCCTCTGGAATGGAGTTGATATATGTAAAACTTATAACCATTTGAATGTGCAAAAGCAGATGTCCAATCAATTACACTAAAAGCTTCAAGTAAAGGTTAGAAGTAAACAAGGTGCAATTTATTGCTAATGTTAAGTAGGGGGATTCGGTGAGTTTATAAAGCACTAAAATAAAGTTAGAAGCTATAGCTATAAATAAAAGCTAGTCTTGGAAGGGATTGATGTTCTTCACTTTTCTAGTCCTGTTTCCCACAAGTTGAAAGACGTTATGCTTATATTTTGTGAAGCAAGACACTGAAAACTAAAATCTCATCTTGTTGGTCAATACACTGAGGGCCTGTGTACTTTTCTGTGTTTTAAAATATCTCTACAAATAACTAAAAGGTTCAAATAACAAAAGATCAAACGGAAGAGTCTGTTGTAGGAACTGCCCGAAGACTACCTTTTTTTGTTTGATTCAACATACCTTACTCTATATCTAAATCAAAATGCTGCATATGAAATAGGAAAGACAGAATACAGACATGTGAAGCCCACTCAAATCAGGACTTCAGAGTACTGGTATTTCATAAGCAATTTAGTCATCATAATGAGTCTCTGTGGTTCTGTATCCTACAAATGCTTTTAGCCTTTACCGGGTAGTGAGTTCACTCCAGGTCTTTACTTCGTAGCACAGAGACATCTTTGTTACCAAGGCAGACAGACATAAGCCAACAGGGAGCTTGTATTACGTGTCCAGAAAGAACTGTTCATTATTCACCCATCTCTGCCACAGATAAATTTCAATAACCTTGATTCTGCAAAACAGCCTGATCCCAAATGAACACAAACACTGCAAACTTCTTCACTGTATTTTTGAAGCTAGCAAACAATCACTTCTAATAAGCCTGTAGAGTGAGGTGGAATACACATATATTAGTTCTTAATTTTATTTTTATGATATTAATTGTATGGAACTCAGTGTGACAACTACTCAGTTTATCAGACAAACTTCCAGGGGTATAAAGATTCAATAAAATCATTTCTAATACTGTACTCACAAGAGTCTATATGGGATACTGCTCTCACTTCTGCCGCTGTGTCAAGTCCTGTATGAGTCAAACTATAACACCTTAAGGTGCTTAGACTATTATCATATTTTAACAATGTTCCTAATTGTCCTTTATGAAAGAAGCCAAAACATCTTTATTTAACAAATAAAGTGAATTACAAGTGAAATTAAAAGACGCTTACTCCTTGGAAGCAGTTATGACCAACCTAGATAGCATATTCAAAAGCAGAGACATTACTTTGCCTGCTAAGGTCCGTCTAGTCAAGGCTATGGTTTTTCCAGTGATCATGTTTGGATGTGAGAGTTGGACTGTGAAGAAGGCTGAGCGCCGAAGAATTGATGCTTTTGAACTGTGGCGTTGGAGAAGACTCTTGAGAGTTCCTTGGACTGCAAGGAGATCCAACCAGTCCATTCTAAAGGAGATCAGCCTTGGATGTTCTTTGGAGGGAATGATGCTAAAGGTGAAACTCCAATACTTTGGCCACCTCATGCGAAGAGTTGACTCATTGGAAAAGACTCTGATGCTGGGAGGGATTGGGGGCAGGAGGAGAAGGGGATGACAGAGGATGAGATGGCTGGATGGCATCACGGACTCGATGGACATGAATCTGAGTGAACTCAAGGAGTTGGTGATGGACAGGGAGGCCTGGCATGCTGCGATTCATGGAGTCACAAAGAGTTGGACACAACTGAGTGACTGAACTGAACTGAACTGATGGGTTATTAAAAAATTTTTAATCCCATGAGGTATTTATACAATGGAATACTACTCAACAATAAAAAAAGAATATAAGGTTGTAACTGTTGCTTCTTGACTTGCATACAGGTTTCTCAGGAGACAGGTAAGGTGGTCTGGTACTCCTGTCTCTTTAAGAATTTTCTACAGTTTCTTGTGATCCACACAGTCAAAGGCTTTCTAGTAGCCAATGAAGCAGATGTGTTCTGGAATTCCCTTACTTTCTCTATGAGCCAACAAATGTCGGCTCTTGGTTCATGTACTGCTGAAGCCTAGCTTGAAGGATTTTGAGCATAACCTTACTAGCATGCAAAATGAGTGCAACTGTATGGTAGTTTAAACATTCTTTGGCACTGCCCTTTTTTCTTTGGGACTGGAATGAAAACTGATCTTTTCCAGTCCTGTGGCCAATGCTGAGTTTTCTAAATTTGCTGACATATTGAGTATAGCACTTTAACTGTATTATCTTTTAAGATTTCAAATAGCTCAGCTGCAATTCCATCACTTCCACTTGCTTCATCGTTCGTTGTGATGCTTCCTAAAGCCCACTTGACTTCACACTTCAGGATGTCTGTCTATAGGTGAGTGCTACACCATCATGGTTATCTGGTCATTAAGACCTTTTCTGTATTGTTCTCCTGTATATTCTTGCCACCTCTTCTTAATTTCTTCTGCTTCTATTAGGTCCTTACTGTTTCTGTCCTTTATTGTGCCCATCCTTGCAAGAAATGTTCCCTTGGTATCTTCTAAATTTGTTGAAGAGATCTCTAGTCTTTCCCATTCTGTTGTTTTCCTCTATTTCTTTGCATTGTTCACTTAAGAAGGCTTTCTTATCTCTTCTTGCTCTTCTCTGGAACTCTGCATTCAGTTTGGCATATCTTTCGCTTTCTCCTTTGCCTTTCACTCCTCTTCTTTCCTCAGCTATTTGTAAATTTTAAAGCATTAGCATTAACTTTACATCTGAACATAAGCTGATTTAATAAAGCCATGAATCTCATACTTCATACTACAAAAATCACTTAGGGAACTATATATCGTTCTACAAACAGCACATAATAAAAACTATAGCACAAATTTATAACCTTTCATAAGTCATTTCATCTCACACCAATTTTATTCTCTCCTGTCAACTGATACACTCTCCACACTACCACCTTCACCCGTGTTGAACTTGCTTTCTCTTCTTTATACAGTCTTCCTGCTTCTTAATGCATGTTCTTCTGTCATTTCAAGTAAAATCTCCTACTTCATATAACGGCTTATGTGATGTCTGAAACTCCCACATTTTAGAGTTTAGGATCCATCAATTAAGATAAGTATCTCAGGGGACTTTCCAAGTGGTCCGGTGGTTAAGACTCCATGCTGCCAATATAGGGGGCCACGGTTCCCCCTGGTCAGGGATCTAAGATCCCACAGGCCACACACGGTGGCCAAGAGATTATAAAGTTTAAAAAAAAATTTTTTTTAAGACCAGTATCTCAAAGGAATGATCAAGTTGAAGAAAAATCTACTAATAGATGTATCTGGATAATGGTTTTAGACAAACATAAAGACTGAGAATAAAATATTATCTTGAAAACTCTTAAGAATATTAACTCATTAAGCACAAAGTAGGCATTTAGTAATGTTTAATTTTGATGACATGCCTTGTAAGATATGCAAGCATTTGAAAGGTACTGATTTGCAAACAGGTTTCCCAAAAGAATGACATTTATTATCCATCCAACTTGTGGCAGCCAGTCCCCAAGATCCATACCTCCTATATTCACGCCCTTGTGGAATCCTCTTCAACAATGAATCAAGACTGGATCCAGTGACCCATAGAACATGGTGAAGATGACAATCCACTGCAGCTTCTGTCTAGATCTCTTTGATTACTCACTCAGGGGGATGTCAACTGCCATGCTGTGAGGACATTCAAGCAGCCACATAGCAAGAACTGAGGGCTCCCACCAATATGCCATCCCCAACATGCCAGCCAAGTGAGCGAGCATCTTAAAGTAGATCCTCCTTGCCCCAAATTCTCAGATGACAATAGCCCCAGCTAAATCTGTCTGCAGTCTTACTGAGAGACCAGAGTCAGAACTTCTTGGCTGAATCACTCTCTAATTCCTGACTGACAGACTTTGAGAGACAATAAATAATTATTGCTGTTTTAAGCTGCCAGGTTTTACAGTGATTTGTTATACAGCCTTAGTAACTAGACTATAACCTAGGACTAATCTTCAATGCTGTCCTTCATGAGTGATCCTGACTCTTGATGAAAAATATATGTGATTATGGTTTATGATTTATGTAACCAGCAGTCAAGAAGCCCATAAGATAAGTAGTAAAGTTTCTGATAGATAAGCAGTAAAGAAAAAAAAGGAATAGAATATGTGATGGGCTGAACTGTGTTCCCCACAAAATTCATATGAAGCCCTAACTCCCCATACTAAGGAGGTGGCTGCAATTGGAGACACAGCCTTTAACAAGGTAACTAAGTTAAAACAAGGCCATGGAGGCAGGCCCTAATAGGACACCATTAGATAGGACACCAACAGGACTGGTATCCTTATAAGAAGACAAAGAAACACCAGGAGTTCATATGGACAGAAAAAAATATGTGAAGACACAGCAAGAAGGCAGCCATCTGCAAGCCAAGGAGAGAGGGCTCAGGAGACACCAGATCTGCAAACACCTTGATCTGAGACATCTAGCCTCCAGACTGTGAGAAAAGAAACTTCTGTTGTTTAAGCTACTCAGCCTCTGGTGCTTTGTTATGGAGCCTTGACAAACTAATACAGAGGGGAAGCTGAAGGTGTTAGTCGCTCAGCCATGTCTGACTCTTTTGCAACCCCATGGACTATAACCTGCCAGGTTCCTCTGTCCATGGAATTCTCCAGGCAAGAATACTGGAGTGGGTTGCCATTCTCTTCTCCAGGGATCTTCCAGACCCAGGAATCGAACCTGGGTCTCCCACATTGTGGGCAGACTCTCTACCATCTGAACCACCAGGGAAGCCCCCTAGAGGAGAAACCCATGGATTAAAAAGAAAAAAAGACGTAGAGAACATAACAAAAGCATTTTAAGGAACAATACTAAATCATAGCACCTAAAGATGTACACTTGGATAACAGAGGTACAAAAAATCACAAGGAAGTGATTACTATAACAAATAACCCAGGCAGCCTACACTTTACATGTGTCAACTGCCTATATATTCTAACATGCACTATTTCAGGTCCCACAGATTAAATTATACCAGTCCTCCAAAACAAGGCTCCAATCTCACTAGCCACCATATATTAACTTTGAAAAACTGCATGAGGTACCAATTTCACTAACAGCTCTCCGGTCTACAAATCACTCTGTAATTAACAGAAGTGCATCACAATTGGTGACCAACTGCATCACGTCTTTCCAAGTCTGCCAGTGATCGGTCACTGGTCATTTGTTACTCAGTTCACACAGACAACAAACCATGTAACAGTGTTGTCTCCTTGTCTCCCAGTGAAAAGTCCACCTAATAGCTTACCAAAATGAACAATTAAAAGAGGGAATTAGCCAACAAAGAAGAAAGTGAAGCCAAGAAATGAAAAGTGGTAACATCGGAAGTGAAATTTGAATGGAATAGGACAGAGTCACAAAATAAATGGCTAACTATGGTAAGCTGACACAGCTACCACCTGAAGACTCCAGGTGTGAAGCCAGAGGAACTCAAAGAAGGGCACTGATCAACATAAATGAGGAAAGCGTGGAGATGAAAGGATGAAGAAATGATACTGCAAAAACTTCACATGAACGGAACTCTTGCAAACACTTCACGACACTGAAAGCGCAAAGGATAAATTATTAGAAACTGATCTAAACTTCGACAGTAGCATGAAAGTTAATCAAGGCATAGAAAAGATGCTGTTGTAGATGCAAACTATTATACAGAGGATGGATAAACAAGATCCTACTGTAGAGCACAGGGAACTATAATGGAAAGAATATGAAAAAGAATGTATACACATATATGCATGTGTATATAGGGCTTCCCCGGAGAAGGCAATAGCATCCCACTCCAGTACTCTGCCTGGAAAATCCCATGAACGGAGGAGCCTGGTAGGCTGCAGTCCATGGGGTCGCTAAGAGTCGGATACAACTGAGCGACTTCACTTTCACTTTTCACTTTCATGCATTTGACTATAACCTGCCAGGTTCCTCTGTCCATGGAATTCTCCAGGCAAGAATACTGGAGTGGGTTGCCATTCTCTTCTCCAGGGATCTTCCAGACCCAGGAATCGAACCTGGGTCTCCCACATTGTGGGCAGACTCTCTACCATCTGAACCACCAGGGAAGCCCCCTAGAGGAGAAACCCATGGATTAAAAAGAAAAAAAGACGTAGAGAACATAACAAAAGCATTTTAAGGAACAATACTAAATCATAGCACCTAAAGATGTACACTTGGATAACAGAGGTACAAAAAATCACAAGGAAGTGATTACTATAACAAATAACCCAGGCAGTCTACACTTTACATGTGTCAACTGCCTATATATTCTAACATGCACTATTTCAGGTCCCACAGATTAAATTATACCAGTCCTCCAAAACAAGGCTCCAATCTCACTAGCCACCATATATTAACTTTGAAAAACTGCATGAGGTACCAATTTCACTAACAGCTCTCCGGTCTACAAATCACTCTGTAATTAACAGAAGTGCATCACAATTGGTGACCAACTGCATCACGTCTTTCCAAGTCTGCCAGTGATCGGTCACTGGTCATTTGTTACTCAGTTCACACAGACAACAAACCATGTAACAGTGTTGTCTCCTTGTCTCCCAGTGAAAAGTCCACCTAATAGCTTACCAAAATGAACAATTAAAAGAGGGAATTAGCCAACAAAGAAGAAAGTGAAGCCAAGAAATGAAAAGTGGTAACATCGGAAGTGAAATTTGAATGGAATAGGACAGAGTCACAAAATAAATGGCTAACTATGGTAAGCTGACACAGCTACCACCTGAAGACTCCAGGTGTGAAGCCAGAGGAACTCAAAGAAGGGCACTGATCAACATAAATGAGGAAAGCGTGGAGATGAAAGGATGAAGAAATGATACTGCAAAAACTTCACATGAACGGAACTCTTGCAAACACTTCACGACACTGAAAGCGCAAAGGATAAATTATTAGAAACTGATCTAAACTTCGACAGTAGCATGAAAGTTAATCAAGGCATAGAAAAGATGCTTGTTGTAGATGCAAACTATTATACAGAGGATGGATAAACAAGATCCTACTGTAGAGCACAGGGAACTATAATGGAAAGAATATGAAAAAGAATGTATACACATATATGCATGTGTATATAGGGCTTCCCCGGAGAAGGCAATAGCATCCCACTCCAGTACTCTGCCTGGAAAATCCCATGAACGGAGGAGCCTGGTAGGCTGCAGTCCATGGGGTCGCTAAGAGTCGGATACAACTGAGCGACTTCACTTTCACTTTTCACTTTCATGCATTGGAGAAGGCAATGGCAACCCACTGCAGGGTTCTTGCCTGGAGAATCCCAGGGATGGAGGAGCCTGGTGAGCTGCCGTCTCTGGGGTCACACAGAGTCAGACACAACTGAAGCGACTTAGCAGCAGCAGCAGCAACATTGGGGTTCCTGGTAGCTCAGACAGTAAAGAATCTGCCTGCAATGCAGGAGAACTGGGTTTGATCCCTGGGTTGGAAAGATCCCCTGGAGAAGGGAATGGCTACCCACTCCAGTATTCTTGCCTGGAGAATTCCATGGGCAGAGGAGTCTGTATATGTTTGCATGTATAACTGAGTTCCTTTGCTGTAGGAGAAATTAACACAACATTGTAAATAAACTATACATCAATAAAATAAATTCTGAAAAGTTGCCTGTTCTGTATCATAAGTTGTAGGATGGGAAAAGGCAAACCAAACTAATCTTGATAAGATTTTACAAAGAAAATAAAAGTCTAATATTCAATGTTCCTAATGTTTTAAATTACAGTGTACCAAACTTTGGTATTTTTAAATTTCCCTATACAATTGTAACAGACAGTAAAACAGTTTTTAATGTTTTGGCCAAACATTTAAAGGTCCTACTAAAATCGAAATTTTCCCCACTGATTATTAAGATAGCCTATCAGGGTTTCCTTGGTGGTTCAGATGGTAAAGAATCTGCCTACGATGCAGGAAACCCAGCTTTGATCCCTGGGTTAGGAAGATCCCCTGGAGAAGGAAATGGCAACCCACTCCAGTATTCTTGCCCGGAAAATCCCTTGGACAGAGGAGCGTGAGGGCTATAGTCCACGGGATTGCAAAGAGTCAGACATGACTGAGCAAATAACACTAGGGATCAGGGTTTCAGCATGCTCTATTTTCTTTATAGCACCACAGCTCAGGCAAGGGTGGCCTGTAGTTAATTTGGAGGGAGAGAGGCAGTTATGATTGAGATGCAGCCCAAGGAGGGGCTTCTGGGGTGACTGGCAAAGTTTGATTTCCAGACTAGAGTGGCCGTTATAAAGGTATTTGGCTTATAATAATTCATTAAGGTGAAAAATGTTTCTGTGACTCAAAACCCATAGGCGCAGGGGACTAGAGAATGAGGACCCATCTGAAGCACGGGGCCATCGGTCACCTTTCTAAAGGAAAAGAAAAGCCATAGAAGTAAGAAAGTGACTTGGCCGAAGGCACAAAGGCTTTGGTCAGATGTGAAACTGGAACCTAAGCATTCTGGCAGCCAGGTTGCACTCTTCTCTTTAAAGCCTGCCAGTCTCCCACAGAGCAGACTTCTCCTGAAGGGCATCTGTACTGTCCATTCCCAGGAGAGGTCGTTCAGCCAGGTATGAACGTGGAGGCCTGGGACTTTAAGATACATCACCTAATGCTAATCAGAAAGAAAAGGACAAATACGCAGGAAGGCGGAAAGTCACTGACCTTAACATTTTTCTTCCTGAATTATTGTTTAGGTAGAGATTAGGCTTTGCAGAGAATAGTAAAACAGTTTGGCCTCCCTAATCCTAGGGCAACAATACACTCAAACTTAATGAATGCCATTTATTCTGTGGGGCTGAGACAGTGCTGCTGTGGATTTACGGTGTCTGGTTGTTGTTTAGTCACTAAGTCGTGTCTGACTCTTTTGCAACCCCATGGACCATAGCCTGCCAGGCTCCTGTATCCATAGGATTTCTCAGGCAAGAATACTGGAGTGGGTTGCCATTTCCTTCTCTAGGGGATCTTCCCGACCCAAGGACTGAACCTGTGTCCTGCACTGGCAGGCAGGCTCTTTACCAATAAGCCACCAGGGAAGCCCCATGGTATCTGGTTAGCTTATAAATCAATACTTGGTCGTTCCTTTCATTTTCTTTTTAATTAAACAAAAATTTTTTATTTTATATTGGAGTATAGTTGATTAACAATGATGTGTTAGTTACAGGTGTAGAGCACAGTCATTCAGTTATACCTGTACAAGCATCCATTCTTTTTCATCTTTCCTTTTAGATTGATTACTATAACATAGAATTTTCCCCCTCATTTAAATACCCTAACAGCCTCTGACATTTCTTTTTTCATGCAAAATCCATCATGGCTTATTATCGGCTTACTGATTTGGGGAATATGTTTTCTCTCCACTGTATGCACAACTTTCATTTTGAATAACAAAAAGTATGCCTTATATAACTGAGATATCAACCTCCATCCAGTTTAGCTGGCTAGTAAATTCAGAGCAAATACTCCAAGTCTCTTTAAGATTTACCTGCTTACCCTCAAAGTTAATGTCTCTGACATTAAGGGAATTCCAAAGGCAGGGGGAGAGAGAGGAATAAGAAAGTGCACAGACATCCTGGGGCAAAATCTGGTAGAGTATTTCAAGTTCTATTTTTAGATGCACAAAAGCATCCTCACTTTTAACACAACCAGTCAGTTATAACCACAGTTGTTAGTGTTTATGAGTCATTAAATACCAAGGGAAGAATTTAAATTTGTGAATTCTGGATTTAAAAAGACAGAAATGCACTAAGCATCAAGACAGTTAGCTTTTGGCATATCAGAATAATCAATTTTTTAAGATGGAAGACTTATTTTTTTTCAAAATGAACTTTTCTCAAGAGTTTAGTAATAGGAAGGAAAGAAATTCTGGTATGGAGAGATAAATTAAACCTGCTGCATATTTTGCAGGGAAGAAAAGGAATGATCTAATATTATCATTTTAATAAAAATAGAAAGTGGCTATTTATTTAGCAACCTTTTGATAATCTTATTCCTCTATGGTATTCCTACGTTCTGGGCAATGCTAGGCTCCCTCAAAGAGGGTATATTTTGAATGATTAGTAATTCTAATCATATAGTACATATCCCAAGTCTAAGGGAACTCATTATTGAAAGGAATCCTTTGATAATCTTACATAGGATTCTTTAAATCCTTATTAGCATATGTTTTTGAGGTAAGTTTCCCAAGATATCTCCCAACAGGAAAGTATCTAATTAGCTGCAAGTCCCTCATTGGATGATAAAGTGTTTACTTTTCTTACATTTCAAAGTACAAAATACCCTGGCTTGCACCCAATCAACCATCCAGGATTTATTTCAGCAGGAAGCAAAGATGGAAAATGTTTCAAGGCACCTGATCCTCAGTTTTAAAACTGCTTTTGAACAGCCACACAGCTCCATTCATATTAAATATTGATAGTGCGAGGTTCTTCGATTCCTCAAGTTTTTATTTTTCTGGTTTTTGTTTTGGGAGATCTTTTTGAAGGGGGGGGTCCTCACTTTTTCCCATATGGTATAAAAACCCAACAGGTGCCAAGGGATTTTGCTATTATTCATGACTGGCTTTACAGCTCTTTACTGTACTAAGTTTTTGAACAGCAAATGGAGGAAAACAAAGGCTTCAGTGAGCAAGCCGTTCATTAAGTATCAGGTAACCTAGGACAATACATTCTGGAGATTAAGGAAATTATAAATAATTAAATAAGCATCCATTCCTAAAGCGCCTATAAAACACCTGCACTTAGGTTCTTCCTCTCACGGTAACTTCTTCTGCTACTAGCTTTTATTTTGATTTTAAAAAGAGACAGCTAACTCAGGGATTTAATGCTAATTTTAGCTTTAATTTGTTCCCTTTTAGCATCAAGAAGCATACATAGCTCCAATGTAAAGCAGTCACTTTTTCTGAAGCCCCAGTGCCAACATCCCTATCATTATTTCTATTTGGAAGCAAGGCACCAGATGGCTGTATAGGTGTGGTCAGGCAGCAAATGATTTGATTTCTATGATAAGCCCATGGCCGGGTCGCTCTGCACGTGTTCAGAATGCTGATGACTAACGCCACTGGGCATTTCCCTCTCGGTGCCAAGCTCGCCTATCTAGCAGGCAAGGCTTCAGTTCTGGGGTGAGTCAAGAAGCATATTTGGAGCTACCAGAGAAATTATTTCTAGGGACCCAAAGACAAGTTGCCACAAGGGTGTGAGTTACTTAAGGTCCTCCATCAAAATCTGGGGTGCTTGTTACACGTGCATCTCCCTGGATCTGTTGAATCAGGACCCTGAGGAATCAGGGTGGACATCATTGAACTGTAATAGAATTCCCAGATGATTCTTACGCATGGTGAGCTGGAAACGGATTGATCAAAGACTGGAAGACAGACTGGCAGATTGCTAACTAGAAGATCAACTGAGTAACTTACGTGAGATCACTTAAAATCTACTTTAGATTCTCTATAGGTAGGTTTTATTTTCCCCACTATGATGGTAAACTGTGGGCCAGAGATTAAGTAAATCCTAACTAGGATTCCCTTCTCCAGGGGATCTTCCCAACCCAGGGACTGAACTCAGGTCTCCTGCATTGCAAGAAGATTCTTCACAGTCTGAGCCACCAGGAAATCCCATAGAAGCAGAGTCACCTCCAACCAAGTTATACTGATTTTTAAAATATTTTATTTCTACTTATTCATTTATTTGGCTGCTTGGGTCTTAGCTGTGGCATGCAGGATCTTCTAGCTATCTTTTGTGGTAACATAGAAAGCCTTAATAGCAGCATGTGGGATCTAGTTCCCCGACCAGGAATGGAACCAAGTCCCCCTGCATTGGGAGTTCAAGGTCTTAGCCACTGGACCACGAGGGAAGTCCCCCAAATTATACTAATTTAAGTCTAGTGAAAGGGTTAGCAAACTTTCTGTAAAGTTTGTAGGTCATGCGGTCTCTACGACAATTACTCAACTCTGCCAGTATATTATGAAAGCGGCCACAAACGGGATGGAAATCAAGGGGTATGGCTATGTTCTAAAAACTTTACAAAACAGGGAGTGGGCTAGACTTGGCCCATGGCTATAGTTGGCTAACCTCTTTGGTCTCAGTTCAGTTCAGTTGTTCAGCTGCTCAGTTGTGTCCGACTCTCTGCGACACCATGAATCGAAGAACACCAGGCCTCCCTGTCCATCACCAACTCCCAGAGTTCACTCAGACTCAAGTCCATTGAGTTGGTGGTGCCATCCAGCCATCTCATCCTCTGTCGTCCCCTTCTCCTCCTGTCCCCAATCCCTCCCAGCATCACAGTCTTTTCCAATGAGTCAACTCCTCCATCAGGTGGCCAAAGTACTGGAGTTTCAGCTTTAGCATCATTCCTTCCAAAGAACACCCAGGGCTGATCTCCTTTAGAATGGACTGGTTGGATCTCCTTGCAGGCCAAGGGACTCTCAAGAGTCTTCTCCAACACCATAGTTCAAAAGCATCAATTCTTCAGTACTCAGCTTTCTTCACAGTCCAACTCTCACATCCATACATGACCACAGGAAAAACCATAGCCTTGACTAGACGGACCTTTGTTGGCAAAGTAGTACATCTTTAATTCCAACATGGCATCATAAAATATAATTTTTTAAAATTAGGTTGATATTAATTCCTCATTTAAATGCTTTCTTCTCTACAATCACCCTCTATTTGTTCAGTCTTTTAACTTTATTTAGGCTTTCAATGGCTAAGTCAAAAATCTCTCTTGGTAAATGTCACATTATTTTTGAAAATATGTGAGTTATTTTCAAATATCTCTTGATATTGATTTCTAACATAATTTCACAGTGCAAAGAGAATAGACTTTGTCTGATTTCAATACCTTTAGACCATGAAATTTTTGCACCTTGTTTTATGCCCTGGATATGGTTCCAGTGTCTCCTGGTTTATAGTCTATGGGAACTTGAATAGAATTTGTATCCTCAGTTCAGTTCAGCTCAGTCGCTCAGTCGTGTCCGACTCTTTGCAACCCCATGAATTGCAGCACGCCAGGCCTCCCTGTCCATCAGCAACTCCCGGAGTTCACTCAAACTCACTGTGTAAAAATTATATAAATCTTAATTATGTTGAATTGGTTTGTGGTGCTTCTAGGTCTACTATATCCTGCTACTTTTCTGTCTATTCATCCTACTAATTTTTGAGAGTTTGATATTGAAACTCCAACTAAAAATCTTTATCTACTTCAAAAATAATTATAATATATAGTGGAACTATGTTACTTTGTTCTGTATTTTCCAAGTCGCCCGTAAATGTGTTATCATACTTTCATAATTTAATTTTTTTAGTTTCATTTATGTATTTGACTGCACTGGGTCTTAGTTTCGTCATGTGGGATCTAGTTCCCTGACCAGGCATCGAATCCCAGCCCCCTGCATTGGGAGAGTGGAGTCTGAGCCTCTGGACCACCAGGGAAGTCCCATACTTAAATAATTTAAAAAAAGAAAATTATGCAAAAATATTAGGACCTAAAAGGTGGTAAATATTACTTATTGGCACCTCTTCCTTAAGTAAAACAGCCCAGTCCCAACTACAAACAGATAAATGAAACATTACTGCAGGCAGACCTCAAAGACGCTGTGGATTTGGTTCCAGACCACTCAATAAACTGAATACTGCAATAAAGCAAGTCACAGTAGTCTTTTGGCTTCTTAGTACACATAAAAGTTATATTTATACTACTCTGTAGTCTATTTAGTGTGCTATGGCATTAGGCAATGGCAACCCACTCCAGTGTTCTTGCCTGGAGAATCTCAGGGACAGAAGAGCCTAGTGGGCTGCCGTCTACGGGGCTGCACAGAGTCGGACACGACTGAAGCAACTTAACAGCAGCAGCAGCAGCATTATGACTTAAAAATATACATATGTTAATTTTAAGTATTTTATTTGTTTAAAAGGCTTAAAATATTTTATTGCCAAAAAATGCTTATCATCTGAGTCTTCAACGAGTCATGATCTTCTTGCAATAGTAACATCAAAAACCACTGACCACACATCATCATAATAATGAAAAAATTTGAAATATCGTAAGAATTACCAACACGTGACACAGACACAAAGTGAGCAAATGCCACTGGAAAAATGGTGCCGACGGACTTGCTCAGTGCAGGGTTGCCATACACCTTCAATTTTTTTTTTAATTTTTAATTTTACTTTATTTTGCTTTACAATACTGTATTGGTCACACATTTTCAATTTTTAAAAAAAAAAAAAAAATGCGGTATCTGTGAAGCACAATAAAGCAAAGAGCAATGAAACAAGATATGCCCATACGCCCGTATAGTTGGTGTAACTACTAAGTTGTGGACCACTTTCTCTATGACTCCAAGTAGGTACTGGGATCTTTCACATGATATTTTATTAATCCCTCAGTATGCTCCATTTCTAGCTGTCAGACGCTGGATATAGTCAAATGGCACCCTCTCGGGCACAAAATAGTTTCAAGTAAATAAATACGGCCAAATCTTACAACTTTCAGTTCAGTTCAGTCGCTCAGTCACATCCGACTCTTTGTTACCCCATGAATCACAGCATGCCAGGCCTCCCTGTCCATCACCAGCTCCCGGAGTTCACTCAGACTCACGTCCATCGAGTCCGTGATGCCATCTCATCCTCTGTCATCCCCTTCTCCTCCTGCCCCCAATCCCTCCCAGCATCAGAGTCTTTTCCAATGAGTCAACTCTGCATGAGGTGGCCAAAGCACTGGAGTTTCAGCTTTAGCATCATTCCTTCTAAAGAAATCCCAGGGTTGATCTCCTTCAGAATGGACTGGTTAGATCTCCTTACAACTTTAGTTTCCATTGTATTTTCACACTGCTTATTTACATCAAGCCAAATGCCAGGCTGGATGAATCACAAGCTGGAATCAAGATTGCCGGGAAAAATATCAACAACCTCAGATATGCAGATGATACCACTCTCATGGCAGAAAGTGAAGAGCAACTAAAGAGACTCTTGATGAGGGTGAAAGAGGAGAGTGAAAAAGCTGCTTAAAAGTCAACACTCAAAAAACTAAGATCATGGCATCTGGTCCTATCACTTCATGGCAAATAGAAGGGGGAAAAGTGGAAGCAGGGAAAGATTTTATTTTCTTGTGCTTCAAAATTACTGCGGACAGTAACTACAGTCATGAAATTAAAAGACACTTGCTCCTTGGAAAGAAAGCTATGACAAACTTAGCGTATTAAAAAGCAAAGACATCACCTTGCTGACAAAGGTCTGTATAATCAAAACTATGGTTTTTCCACTTACTACTAGTCATGTATGGATGTGAGAGTTGGGCCATAAACAAAGCTGAGTGCTGAAGAATTGATGCTTTCAAATTGTGGTTCTGGAGAAGACTTTTGAGAGTCCCTTGGACTGTAAGGAGATCAAATCAATTAATCCTAAAGACAATCAACTCTGAATATTCATTGGAAGGACTGATCCTGGCTACCTGATGCCAAGAGCTGACTCACTGGAAAAGACCCTGATGCTGGGAAAGACTGAAGGCAAAAGAAGAGGATGGCAGAGGATGAGATGAACTCAACCAACTCAATGGCGATGAATTTGAGCAAACTCCAGGGTATGGTGGAGGACAGAGAAGCCTGGTGTGCAGTACATGGGGTTCCAAAGAATCAGACATGATTTAGTGACTGAATAACAAAGAGCAAATAAGTAAAAGTTGCACTTAATTTATGACTGTGTAATATATCACATGGTGAAGATTGCTTTTATTTTTTTAAGAGGAAAATTTTCATACTTGCCTATTTCCAGCAGCTGGAAGTAAATTATTACAAGAACATTCACGAACCCAATGAGACATGCATATTCTTGTTCTTGGCTAATCTTCTTCTGTTCCATTTTTCTCAAATGTGCAATTCTCTAGGGAGTTGATGGCTCTGACTAAATAAAATACACTTCATTTCCTAACAAATGTATGAAACTAGATGGTTTAATCCTATTTCTATTTACTCAAGAATTATGACAAAATTGTTTCCTGTATGATGGTCTCACCCACAACTTACACTACAAAGACATAACACTTTATATATAGCTATTTGGAAAGTGAGAAATAAATCATATGAAGCAGTTACACTGAACTGACCAGTTAAAAGACTAGCATATTAATATGAAAGATGGCTACTTAGCCATCAAAGAGCTCTGTTCCCCTTTTAAATTTATTGCTCAGAAGCAGCTGTCCACCTAGGCACATATATTTCCCAGCCTCCATAAATTGAAGTGGGGATTTGAGCTGGTTCTGGCCAATGGAATGTAAGTAGAAGTAATGTTTTTACTTGCTGGTGGAGGGAGTTATTCTGGTATACCTTTCCCACCTTCTCTTCACCCCTGTAGTGAACTGGAAATCACCTTGTTCATGACAGTATAATAAGATGGAAGGACCCTTTATCTGCGAATCACTTGAAAAAGTGCTAACCAGGAGAGCTGCCGAACCAGGTATAACCTATTTGGACTTCGGGGGAGATGGAAGTAAACTTTTACTGGCTTAAGCCACTGAGATTTGGAAACATTTGTTACAGCAGTTAGCCTACTCTAACAGAATATACTTGAGTTGAATAAATGAGTCAAGTCACGATTTATTGAAGGATTTCTAAGATGAAGGCAAAGATTAGAGAATCACATGTATAAGAAAAACTTGCAAGTTATAGTTTTTCCCATTTGTGCAAGCCATTTATATGACTTAAAAACCAGTCTGAAAGACTGGGGAGTTCTATTTATTAAATAAATTCTGATACCTAACATCTTTTATAACAATCCATCATTGCAATAGTTCATCTAAACCACTGGATACTCCATAAGGTAGAATGTATTGTATGATACGTTTATTATACATTTGTAACACAAAGCGTAAACCAGAAAATAATCTGAAATTAAATTCACATGCTCCAGGGCAGAACCACCGAACCTCAGTCATTCAGAACCACTTCCTGAGTTTTCCATAGCTATGTACCTCAAGTATTATTTTCTTCCTATTTTTCCAGCATCACTGACTCAATGGACATGAGTTTGAGCAAAACCTGGGAGACAGTGAAGGACAGCAAAGCCTGCTGCTGCTAAGTCACTTCAGTCGTGCCCGACTCTGTGTGACCCCATGGACAGCAGACAACCAGGCTCCTCTGGTGCGCTGTAATTCATGAGGTCGCAAAGAGTCAGACATGACTTAGCAACTGAACAATAACAATTTCTCCAGAGAGTCTGAGTCCCACTCAGTCCCACTCATTCTACTTCTGCCCACTGGAGACTTGAAGATGGTTTACTCTGGGGCTACTTGAGGCTCCTGGAGTTTGTAGGACACAGGAGAGAATGGCTGGAGACTCAGGGAAAAGAACTATTTACGCTTCTCCCAGGTTTGAACAGAAAGAAAGCCTCTGGAACCTGGTAAGGAGAAAGATATACCAGAAAACTGAAAGGGGCTAAGACACCCAAGTGAAAAAGCTTGTTATGGGGTAGGAAGAGCTCTATAAATTATATTTAAATTATAATTTCTTGTAGTGCTTACTATTTTGGGGTTAGGGAATCATTTGAGAATATAACGCAAGTTGTGGAATGTTTCCCCTTTCATATATACAAATGAGCATTAACTACTCACACTTAAATTCTGGAAGCTGTTAGAGCCTTTGCAGTCCATCAGTCCTGAACCTCAGGTTAAGAATCCCTCGCTTGTTGTTGTTGTTTAGTCTCTAAGTCATGTTCAACTCTTTGCGACCCTATGGACTCTTACCTGCCAGGCCCCTCTCTCCATGGAATTCTCCAGGCAACTGAAATGAGTTGCCATTTCCTTCTCCAGGGAGTCTTGCCAACCCAGGGATTGAACCTGAGTCTCCTGTACTGGCAAGTAGATACTTCACTGCTGAGCCATCAGGGAAACCCAGGAATCCCTATTATAGTGGGAGATTTAAAAGTTTCTCCTCAGGTTGAACAGCAATCTACTAATAAATAATGCAGACTCTTCCCTGTGCAAGAGAGAACACAGCTGCTCCTTCATCTCTTCTCCTGTGACTGGGGATAAGGAGGAGGAAGGAAAGAGAGGTAATGTCACTCTCAGGCTCTCCTGGCCATTCTGCACTGTCCCTAACCTCTGTGCCTTGGTGTGGTACAGCAGTGGGGCACCATCAATGGGGTATTTGTTTCATTTTTTCTTTTGTAAACTTTATTATGAGAGAATTCTCTAGTGGTCCAAGGTTAGGACTCTATGTTTCCACGGCAACAGGCACCGGTTCTATCCCTGGTCAGGGAACTAAGATCCTGCATGCTGGGTGGCATAGCCAAAAAAAAAAAGAAAATAGAAGAAAAACCTTATTTTGAAACAATATTACTTTCTCACATAAGTTGCAAAAAAAATAGTACATGAACTTCAAAGACATGACAATAAGTAAAATAAGCCACACACAAAAGAAAAAACACTGTATGATTCCACTTATATAATGCATCTAGAGTAGTCAAATTGACAGAGGAAGAAAGTAGAACAGTGGTTACCAGGTGTCTGGGGGAGATGAGATTGGGGAGTTATTGTTAAGTGGGTACCCAGTTTCAGTTCAGGGTGATGAAAGTCTCTATAGACTGATAGTGGTGATGGTTACACAACAATGAGAATGAAACTGATGCCACTGAACTGCATATTTAAAATGCTATTGAAATGGTGAGTTTTATGTCAACATTCAGAAAACGAAGATCATGACATCTGGTCCCATCACTTCATAGCAAATAGATGGGGAAACAGTGGAAACAGTGTCAGACTTTATTTTGGGGAGCTCCAAAATCACTGTAGATGGTGACTGCAGCCATGAAATTAAAAGATGCTTATTCCTTGGAAGAAAAGTTATGACCAACCTAGATAGCATATTGAAAAGCAGAGACATTACTTTGCCAACAAAGGTCTGTCTAGTCAAGGCTATGGTTTTTCCAGTGGTCATATATGGATGTGAGAAAGCTGTGCACTGTGAAGAAAGCTGAGCACCGAAGAATTGATGCTTAGAACTGTGGTGTTGGAGAAGACTCTTGAGAGTCCCTTGGACTGCAAGGAGATCCAACCAGTCCATTCTAAAGGAGATCAGCCCTGGGTGTTCTTTGGAAGGAATGATGCTGAAGCTGAAAAACTTCCAGTACTTTGGCCACTTCATGCAAAGAGTTGACTCATTGGGAAAGACTTTGATGCTGGGAGGGATTGGGGGCAGGAGGAAAAGCGGACGACAGAGGTTGAGATGGCTGGATGGCATCACCGACTTGATGGACCTGAGTCTGAGTGAACTCCGGGAGATGGTGATGGACAGGGAGGCCTGGCGTGCTGCAATTCATGGAGTCGCAGAGTCAGACACAACTGAGTGACTGAACTGAACTGATGTCATGTACATAACAATAAAAAACAGTACAGAGAGTGCCCATGTACCCTATCTCCCAACAGTAATGTCTTACATAGTGAAGTCGCTCAGCCGTGTCTGACTCTTCACGACTCTGTGGACTGTAAGCCTGCCACACTCCATCCATGGGATTTTCCAGGCAAGAATACTAGAGTGAGTTGCCATTTCCTTCTCCAACTGTCTTACATAACCAGACTACAATTATCAAAACAAGGAAATGGGCATTGGTATAATACTATTAACTACAGAACTTACTTGGATTTCACTTTTCCCATGAGCTCGGGGTATGTGTACGTGTGTGCATGTGTGTGTGTGGTTCTATGAATTTTGTCATATTCACAGATTCATGTAACTATCACACCATAGTCAGAGTACAAAACTGTATCAAACCTCCACTTTACAGATTAGGAAACTGAGGCAGTTTGACAGATAAGTAAACTGTCAAAAATTTTACAACCAATAAGTGCCAGAAACAGGCATCTTACCCCATAAGATCAGCTCTGAAGTGCATGCCTCTTAATCGAAGGTTAACCAAAACCGTAAATATAGGGCATAACTAGGATACTCAAATGCACCCATATTATGTGTATTCAAGAAGTCTGCTCTGTGGTACTTGAATACTTTAGACTATATATGGCATAATACAAAACAGTACACAATGCATTTCAGCATTGTACCTAACCTGGGTCAAATCCAGAATTTCATGCTGGGACTTAACTGTTCACTTAGTATTTTCTAGCTAAAAAGTAACTTTAAAGACTGGCATGAGACATGTTATCCTGACAAAGAAAGAAAAAATTTAGCTTTGTGAAAAATCTGAACTGAAATTTTCTAAGTCAAATTGTTCATGATTTGATTTATTTTTATCCTCAATAATAAATTCAAATCACTACCATTTAACCATGATAAAATAGGCCCATCTCATGTTATTACATTTTTACTTCCTGTTAAGCAAATATTTTAGTTACTAGAATATCTAAATAGTTCCACTATGGGAACAAAGTTGTTTGTTTTTTTTTAATACATATGATTAACACTAAATTTTCTTGTGTGATTTTACAGCTTTTTATGAATACCTGTATACCTGATATATTTATTTTTGTGATCATAAACTGAATATATGTTCATTTTAAGAAATCTAAAATTTCTGTAAAGATGCAAAGGGGGGAAAAAATCCAATACTTTCCAAACTTGTCACCTGGAGGCAATGTCCTTGTATATCAGATTTCTGTGGGACTTGCCCAGAGTTAGAATAAAATGCTGACATTTTCAAAAACTGAAAACTCTAATTTACAAAAATAAGAGTGTAAATTTTCTGACCTTGGAATCAGGTTTTAAAATAGAATGGTATTTTGGATTTATATTCCCGAGTGTGAATACAGGCATGAACAGTCTGAAAGGACTTAACACAGCAAACGACAGGAGCTCATGATAAAAGGAAGTCCTCAGGTTACGTCAAGTTAACAATCTCATTAGTTCTCTCTGCTCCACCGATCAGCAGGTTGATTCAACAGCATCTACCTTCAGAAGTGTGGAAGAAAAAGAATGCTGATTTTACCCTGTGAATATGAATAATTTCACAGAGCCATACATTTTTTAAAGCAATATTTTGGTCTAGTCCCCTTAGTGAAGAGAAAACTGAGGTTCTCAGAAACTGTCTAGAGCTCTACAGTGAGCTGGCAGCCTGGGCCACACCATGTTCCCTGATGTCCTTCCATAAGGCCCCGGACATGCCCCTCCACCCAACTCAACAAGATGATGGAGAGCAGGATTCCTAGAGCTGACGTGAAAAACTAAGAGAGAGCTAAGTTCTATTTTCACCTCTTATCTACTTAATATCTGTAAGGAAAGTTGACCTTATTCTTTTGTATTTATTCCTTTTAGAAACATTACTCAAAGCATATGTCCTTTACCAAAAATCAACAACAACAACAAAAAATCCTTGCTAAGTTTTAGTTAGCTATTAATACTGGTTTAGTTTAGTTATTAGGCCTGGAGTGCTGTGATTCATGTGGTCGCAAAAAGCCGGACACGACTGAGCAACTGAACTGAACTGAACTGAGTTTACTTTGGACTATTTTCCATTTTTGGTTGCTATTTGCTAGTATCTCCATTAAGTTCAATTACTTAAAAAAGAATGTTTTTTACTATCATGGACAGAAATATTTCCCATAATCTCCATCCCTGAACTGAAAACAACAAATCACTGGTATAGAGATTAAGTCCATTTAGCTATCAATAAACTCCCAAATTTAAATTAAATCTTTTCATCCTTACATACCTTTTCCTAATTGTATATGAAGATATTAAGATTTCCCAGATGGTCAACAGACACATGAAAAGATGCTCAACATTGCTAATCATCAGGGAAATGCAAATCAAAACCACAATGAGATATGATCCCATGCCTGTCAGAATGGCGATCATCAAAGAGAACACAAACAGCAAATGCTGGCAAGGATGTGGAGGAAAGGGAACCCTTGTACACTGCTGATAGGAATATAAATTGGTACAGTCAGTATGGAAAACAATATGGAGGTTTCCCAAAAAGCTAACAATAGAACTACAGTGTGACTCGGCAATTCTACTCCTGGGTATTTATCTGAAAGACACAAAAAACTAATTCAAAAAGACACATGTACCCCAACGCTCATAGTAGCCTTATTTACAACTGCTGTCAAGATACATCAGCAACCTAAGTGTCCATCAACAGATGAATGGACAAAGAAGATGTGCAACACACATACACACAAATACACAATGGCATATTATTCGGTCATAAAAAAGATGGAATTTTGTCATTTGCAGCAACATGGATGAACATGGAGGATGTTATGCTAAGTGAAATAAGTCAGGTAGAGAAAGACAAATACTGTATGATAATCACTTAGATATAGAATCTAAAAAATACAACAAACTAGTGACTTAAACAAACAAAAAAGAAGCAGACTCACAGATACAGAGAACAAACTAGTGGTTACCAGTGGGGACAGGCAAGTGGGGAAGGGAAGGGCAGTATAGGGGTAGGGGACTCAGAGGCACAAACTATGAGGTAAAACATAAGTTACAAGAATGTATTATATAACATGGGAAATATGGCAACATAATAACTACATAATAATTATAATAACTGTAATGGATTGAGCTTCCCTGGTAGCTCTGTTGGTAAAGAATCTCCCTGCAGTCCAGGAGACCTGGGTTGATTCCTGAGTTGGGAAGAGACCCTGGAGAAGGAAATGGCAACCCACTCCAGTATTCTTGCTTGGAAAATCCCATGGACAGAAGAGCCTGGTGGGCTACAGACCATGGATTGCAAGAGTTGGACATGACTTAACAACTAAATCACCATCACCATGAATGGATAACAATCTTTTTAAAAAAGTAAAGCATTTCATAAAGCACTTGGTGGCTAATATCAGATTCTAATAGTTAAATTGATGCTCAAACTTTCTGACTCTCGATTTTCTCTTTTTGTAATAATTTAATTTATTTTTGGTTGTGAAGGTCTTTGTTGCTGCCTGTTGCTTTCCCTAGTTGTGGCACATGAGCTTAGTTGCTCCTTGGCTCAGTTTTCTTTTAAGTAAGAGTTGCAGACAAAAGGAAGGAAGCAATTCATTCTAATCCACATTTCAATATCTACAATGTAGTTTTATACTTTATACCCTAAAACCATAAGACACCAAGTTTTATCTATAAAAATCATTAATCTCTATGTTGTATACCTGAAACTAATATAATATTGTTAAGTCAGCCATAAACATTTTTTTAAAAAGATGTTCAGTATTAAATATGATCTGCCTAATCAAGGTAAGATATGAAGTTGTTAATTTTTTAAAAAGGGAGCAATATGTTAAAATAATGCTGATAATCTATAGATAGGCATGAAATGGAAAAACAGAATAATCAGTTCAGAAGAATCAAATAGTTTCCCCCACACACAAATATACCCAAATTTTATAGAGGGGGGAGAAACCCTCAACGTGAAAAACCAAAACAAACAGAAAAAAAAAATTAAAGGTCAATTTGGAAGTATCACCTACGCTTCTGTACATGCTTCCCAATGATAAATGACTGAAGAACGCAGCAATAATAATCTACAACTACGCTAAGGAAGCATCACTATGATGAATGTATTTTTGAGCATATTCTTCCAAGTTGTTAAAATATCACCTGGTCCTAGCTTAGACTTGAGATCTAGACAAGGAAAGGACAAGGGAAGAAAGTTCTGTTTCTTTAACTATGACAGCCATCTGTGACATCGTTATCAAGTCAGCCTTTCCTTGGAAGACTAACAACTATCTCTTATTGATAGGCAATATCGTGGGATGCTCTGCAGTTTAATAAAAACCTATCATCTGGGCTTCCCTGGTGGCTCAGTGGTAAAGAATCTGCCTGCCAATGCAGGAGACATGGGTTTGAATCCGTAATCCAGGAAGATCCCATCTGCCACAGAGCAACTAATCTGGCATGCCAGAACTATTGAACCTGTGCTCTAGAGCCCGGGAGCCGCAATACAGAGCCCAAATGCTATAGCTACTGAAGCCAAGAGCCCCAGAGCCCGTGCTCAGAAACCAGAAAAGCCTCGGCAGTGAGGAAGCTGTGCACTGCAACCAGAGAGTAGCCCAGCTTGCCACAAGAGAAGCCCTGTGAGCAGCAATGAAAACCCAGCAGAGCCCAAAATAAATACAATGAAAAAAATATATATGTATCATCTGAAAAGATTATCTACCTCTCTGTGCTAAAAGTACACACAGAAATTAAAGCCTATTTGAAACATTTCCCAGCCTATCACCTATGTTCAAACTTTCCAAGACATAAGACAACCACACTCCCTTTGCTGCTAAGTCGCTTCGGTAGTGTCCGACTGTGCAACCCCATAGACGGAAGCCCACCAGGCTCCCCAGTCCCTGGGATTCTCCAGGCAAGAACACGAGTGGATTGCCATCTCCTGCTCCAATGCATGAAAGTGAAAAGTGAAAGTGAAGTCACTCAGTCGTGTCTGACTCTGCGACTCCGTGGACTGCAGCCTACCAGGCTCCTCCGTCAATGTACTAATAAAGGCTCAGTCCAAACCAGGGCTCATGGTGGTCACTGAAAATGAATATTCCAAAGATGGTCTAAATAAAATCAAAGATCATCACAATAGTAAACCAGAATTTTCTGTTTGAAAAAACAATAAATCATCCTATAATGTAAACTAGTTACTTCATAGTTTATTTGCTAGCAGAGATTTCGAGCACCCACTATTCTTAAATATGGGCAATGACATATACCCATCCTGGACGTTGATTTGGTACTATTTATAATAACAACCAGGCTTCCCATGTGGCACTAGTGATAAAGAACTCGTCTTCCAATGCAGGAGACCTGAGAGACGCAGGTTCCCTGGGATGGGAAGATCCCCTGGAGGACATGGTAACTCACTCCAGTATTCTCGCCTGGGGAATCCCATGGACAGAGGAGCCTCATGGTCTACAATCCATAGGGTGGCAAGAGTCAGACACCCCTAAAGCGACTTAGCACTCACATAATAAAACCATTAAAACAGCTATTATTTCTTGAGACTCCATTGTATTCCAGGTCTTTAAAAGGTGGTTTTATGTATACTACCTAGTTTAATTCTCTTAAAGAGTCTTATGAGGAAGGCTCTAGAAGCTCTATTTCATATAGGAGAAAACCAAGATGCAGCCCACTGCACACAGAAGCTGTAGTGTGTGCTAGGTCGCTCTTCTGATTTTCCAGGCAAGAATCCTGGATTAGGTCACCATGCCCTCCTCTAGAGGATCTTCCTGACCCAGGGATCGAACCCAAGTCTGTCGGCATCTCCTACAGGACAGGCAGATTCTTTACCCACTGAGCCACCTGGGAAACCCACACAGAAGCTTAACCTGGGGCTTTTTCAGACAAACACCTTCCTTAGTTAACTGGTCTCTCCTGGGAAGTGGGTTTTATCTTAGACCAACAATTCATCAACTGTTCACCAAGGCACTGGGAGTGCTGTAGCAAATTCACAGGGACAACTCAGGATTTCTGAAAATTTCAAGGGAAACACAGTGTACTCAACACGATGGACGTTGAACCTACAGACTGGTGGAGTTCAGTTTCCAAGTCAGATCCTATCACATTCCTACCAGTGACATTGTAACTCTGCAAAGCATGGGTTTTCAGTGGTTTCTGTGATAAAAAGCGAGTGCTGCAGAAAAATTAATGTGGGACAGGAAATGAGACTGTGATTCAATCAGATCCCGCGCAAGCGAGCGCGCGCACGCGTGTGTGTGTGTGTGTGTGTGTGTGTGTGTGACACACACATACATCCCATTTGAAACTGGTTATTTAAGAATGATATAAATTTTTTTCTCTTAGTTTATGTGTGTCATTTTTCTTCAAACAGCTTCTATGTTGTTAGGGTATAAATACTTATTATGTTATTTCAACCTAACTACTTACTAGCCACCAAAAACTAGGGGCACTGTGAAAAAATTACTGAGATACAAAGGGCACCATGAACCAAGTTTAGGAATCTCTGATTAATCAAGAAGTGACTGAGTGTGTACAATTCACGGAGGAGAGCTGTGAGTCAACCCAAATAAATAACTTAAAAGTCCAGAACACAAACATCACAACCAGAAAAAGAAGAATTTAGGTTAAAACCGTTTTTAAAGGTCACTCTCAGTTGGCTTAATCCTTCAAATCCCAATACAATGTCCTCTGGATAATTGGTATTTTTTTAAAGACTTCTAAAACACATGCGTGCAAATTACTGTTTTTCCAATTCTTAGAGACTCAAGCAAAGCTTTCAAAATTATAGCCTCCAAGCTATGTTTGAAGAGACTGGGCCTCCCCCATACAGACAGAACACACCCGCGGAGCCTTGCCAACGAAACCGGGGGCAAAGCGTGACAGAGAGACTGCTCACCCCAGCACTTTGATACTTTCAGCTTTTTTGTGGTTTGCATCTTACTCTCAATATTCTGCTTTTAAGTTCTACAGGCTCCAGGTTCCTGTGAAAATGGTTATTTAGAAACTTGCCTTCCACAGAGTTTCTCATATCAGATATTAAGTGTGAAAAGCAATGGGGAAATAAACACAAAAGCCAGACTAGACTAGTGGTTCCTCTGGGAGATAAAAGAGAAGTGGATGCCAGGGGGAGGAGTGCTCGAGGCTGCAAGTTTCTAAGGATGCTCTGGTTCTTCAGCTGCCTGGGTGTGTCTTCTGGTCTTATTTTTTAATTTGAACTTCTCCCTTTGTTGCTTTCTGAATGCATGCTATAGCTCACAGTGGCGGCCCCAGAATTTCAGCGTATGCGTGCCCTGGGAGCTGGATGTGTGCCTTGTCTCTAAGCAGAGTTGTCTCTAAGCAAACTGTCTGCTTTTGCTTGGATTATGTACTTATCTGGAGAGGCTGATGGGTCTGAGTGAGAAGCAAAGGTTAATTTTTGGTGCCACCACTGAACCAGGAGTTAACAAATTGGCATCTTGTTATGACCTTTGGTTTCTGTCTCCCAATGTGCCATCAGTTGTTTTCCTGGGTTCTTATTCCTTCCCACCCTTCTTCCTCTCTCCCCTCCTCATTTATGACTTAGAGTGCAGAAAACTCTTCTAATTAGATCTTCAATTTTTTAAAAAAAATTCTTCATTTACAATATATTAAGCAGCTGCTAAGGTTGATGGAAGATAAACACATGTAGTCAGCAGGTAGGACACCAGGAGAACCAAGGCTGCTATTGCTATTTTAAGGATGGGACACCCTCCCCCCAGAGACCATCAGTAGACTGTGGGACCACCATGGACCCAGGTGTGTTTGTATTCACTGCCCAAGTTCTTCCCACTAACACTGGCCTAGTAAATGTTACCTAAACGTGAAATGACTATCTTCATCCACAGACTCACAGAAAGGATGGATGCCCAACGTTCAAGAGCTCTATGCAAAGCTTTTCACTTACATTTAATTTCTACAACAGTACTACCAGGTTATGTACAAATACACCCAGTTAACCTGAGGCTTAAAAAAGTGAATTTCCCAAAGTCACACAACCTAACAAGACTCATCAAGACTCAGTCTCATAACCCCAAAGGGAACTTCATCCACCACCACTTACACCATCTCACCACGCTTTAGGGAAAACATGCTTGACTCGCTTTAGGAAATTGAAGCCCCTCTCTGGTAACAAGTAATAGACGCCACTTCCCCTCCCCCTCCTCAAATCTACCGGAAGCACCACACTGAAATTTCCAAGACAAGTGTCTGCGAACCGATGTTTCAATTCAGACCAAACAACGTGCTCGCTTCCTCGAGCTCTGGGACACGCCACTTGCTCACTCTTTATAGAGCTTAATTCCAGCCAGAACGGAGCTCCCCCGGGCAGAATAGCCCCCACGGTCCGGCGCCTGCGCCCCTTTTCGGTCCTCGAAGGGGTGAGGGAAGGGACCAGACTGCAGGCACGTCCCAGTCAAGTCCGGTCACTCCGAAGCCGACCGCAGGCCCGGGGACGGCGGGGGCCGCTGGCCACCAGAGGAGACCCTCCTGTTACGCCCCAAGACTGCCGGGTCTCCGCGTCCGGAATACCTGGGGACCCCTGTTCCCCTCACACACACACCCCAACCACCACCACCACTCTCTACAAACTCTTCAGCTCACTGGAGCAAGAGGAAGGGGACGTGCAAAGGCTAGAAAGTTCTCTGCCCCCTCCCCCAAGTTCTATATTCTAGGGAAGCAAATGAAGGAAAGCGACAAGGGAGGTGCCCGAGGGAGGACCTCCCCCCCATCCAACCTCAGGCGACGGCTTCCCCGGAGGCCGCGAGAAAGGCGGCGTCGCGCCGGGTCTGGGACTCTCTCCCAAACAGACAGCGATCTGGGGGAGCTCCCACCCGCGACATCGTCCTCCCCGGATCAGAGCCCCCCACACACACACCAGGAGGAGGGGGCGCCGGCCCTTGGAGAAAGAGAGGTCTGGAAAGGACCCGGCGAGGTCACACAGTACCTTTCTCTCCGCGCCGCAGGGTCCGACGCTGACGACAGGGTGGGAGGCGAGGGGATTCGGTGGGCACGGGTTCTCGCTGGCTCCGGCGGCCCCTGGGCCTCGGCGCCGCCCAGCGCCGCCGCCTCCTGCCGCCGCTCGCCGGGCTGCGCTCGCCGCTCCGCAGGTTACCTGTGGCCGAGTCGCCTCGCCTGCCGCCCGCTCGGCCCTCCGCCCCGCCCGCCCGTGCTCGGAGGCTGGGGCCGCAGCGCCCCGCAGCGGCCGGTTCGGGCGCGGCGGCGGCCCCGGGCGAGGTGGGGCCCCCCAGCCCTCCCGCTGGCCTCGCTCTGCAGCCAGCTCCCTGCCCGGCCGCCGCGCTTTCGGCGCCTGCTGAGAGGCCTCCTTATCAAGAGGGAGAGGAGCCAGGGCATGCAATTGGATGGGGTTTTCCGAGCACAGGTTGCCAGGTTTGTTAGGAGGGAGAGGGGATTCGGGAGGAGAAACCATCCTTCAACCTGTGGCCAAGTGTGTATTTCAGTGTATTCGTAGTTCACTTAACTGAGATGTCTCAACGGAAGCTAGACAACAATGATGAAAGATCCAGATTCATTAGAAAGCTGAAGAGAAGAAAGGAAGCCTTTATTCCAAACAGCTTGTCGGTTAGTAGCTTGTCGAAAGCATCTTTTAATGAAATGGAAGCACTGAATGGTCCAGCCTCCTATATTCAAATCATGCTTTACACACTATTGACTCGGTCTGTTTTTGTCTATTTTTCAGTTACTTCTTCCGTGTCTAGAAGAGTTCCCCGAACACATCGAGCGCTCAATAAATTATTGTTGAATGAATCTGTGAATGAGTAGGAAGGATCTCATTCAACCTTTTGAAGAAGCGTGACAGGTATCTACTCTCTGAACACAGGGAGATGGAGAGGGAGGTGAAATCCCAGAATGGAGTTTCTGGCTTACTTGAGCTTAATTTTAACCGGATTTTTTTCGTATTTCTTCTGAAATAGACCTAGGGAAAAGAAACGTGATGATCTCCTGCGTTTTCTTAAGATATGTGTCTCCCTCTCTCCTTCAGGAAACATCGATCAGAATGAATCTAAAAAGTACTACGCTCACCAGGGGAGAGTAAGTGCCTGATTTTCTTCGAACTTCCGAACTTCCCCAATCCCAAAGTCATAACTAGAATATTACTCGGCAGGATGTGAAATCTCTCTTCTGAGGGTTCTTTGGCCTTCTTCAGATTTGTCCCCATCCCTGTCATTCCCCATCACGAGCTATTAGAAGAATACATTTCTTTTCCTTGCCCATCAGCTCTGAATTTCTCTCCAGGTAGGTCAACAGTGAGGGCTAGGTGATCCCCCAAGGTTAAAGTACCCATTACCTTTCAGTGTGACTGTTTCTTTCTTACACTTTTCCAGATTAAAGGCTTTTCCAAGCTAGTCTGTTGAATAAACATCCAGAGATACAGAGTGCTCCATTCCTCCAAGAGGCTTTTATGAGATCACCACAGAGTGGAGATGAGATGGAGTTTGAAGTTGCATTTGTGGGCAGTCAGAGCAGCCACACATTAATCCTGCTGAAAGGAACAGGAGCCAGTCTGTAAGATATCTGAATGCTCCTGGGAGCTGACTGGTCTGCAGTTCTTCCCAGACCTTCAGCTCAGTTCAGTCGCTCAGTCGTGTCCGACTCTTTGTGACCCCATGAATCGCAGCATGCCAGGCCTCCGAGTCCATCACCAACTCCTGGAGTTCACTTAATTGATGGGAATCCTTGGCAGAGGGGCCCCATGAGAGCCAAAGCAGACAGTGGGTGAGCTGTTTGGAGATCATGCTTTCTTGTTTCCAAGTGGACACACGGTCTTTGGGCATCTCATGAAAGGAGAACCCTAAAGCTCCCTGTGTGTGAGGAAGGCTAGCAGCCTGCAGCTTGTTCTGCCCCTCTGTCCAGTTCCATCACAGCCAACCTCATAAATCCACCCTACTGCCTTCTCCTCCTGCTTCATGAGGAAAAGTTTGCTGTCCAGTTCCATCACAGCCAGCCTCATAAATCCACCCCACTGCCTTCTCCTCCTGCTTCATGAGGAAAAGTTTGGCTCTGCCAATGATAGCTTTTACTACTTTGTTAGAATGTTGTTCTTGTTCAGGTGCTAAGTCGTGTACTACTCTTTGCAACCTCATGGACTGCTGCACGCCAGGCTTCCCTGTTCTCTACTATCTCCTGGAGTTTGCTGTAGTTCAGTGGCAACCCACTCCAGTATTCTTGCCTGCAGAATCCCATGGGCGGAGGAGCCTGGTGGGCTACAGTCCACAGGGTTGCAAAGAGTCGGACACGACTGAGCAACTTCACTTTCACTTTCACGAGTCTATTGAGTCAGTGATGCCATCTAACCAACTGCTGCTGCTGTTAAGTCGCTTCAGTCATGTCCGACTCTGCGACCCGAGACAGCAGCCCACCAGGCTCCCCAGTCCCTGGGATTCTCCAGGCAAGAACACTGGAGTGGGTTGCCATTTCCTTCTCCAGTGCATGAAAGTGAAAAGTGAAAGTAAAGTCGCTCAGTCATGTCCGATTCTTAGCGACTCCATGGACTGCAACCTACCAGGCTCCTTTGCCCATGGGATTTTCCAGGCAAGAGTACTGGAGTGGGGTGCCATTGCCATCTAACCAACTAATTGGCTCCTATTACCAGCAACATTTCTTAACAAGCTGACCACACTAGCTTTCTTTTGCATCACTAGCTGCAACTGGCCCTTCATACCACTGTTCTGCCTTCCATTCCTGAAACTGCCCTTGCTAAGGCTTCCCACTCAAGAAAATTCATAAATGCCCCCTCTACAATCATACCCTCTTTGTCTTCCAAAGGAAACGGCCATCCATAATTCTATGTTAATAATTCTCTTACCACAAATATATGTAGCCCTAAATACTACACTGTTCAGTTTTGGCTGTTTTTGAACTTTTTTCTAAGTGGAATCATTCTTCACCATTCCAGTTCAGCTTGCTTTTTTTCACTTAGCATTCTGTTTCTGAGATTCAACCATTCAGTTCCTCTGTTATGTGGTATTTCATTGAGAGAAGATATAGTTTATTTGCCCAGGTTACTTTCAGACAGTGTGTTGGACATTGTCCCAGTTTTTACTTTTGCACACAGTGTTGCTATGAACATTCCTAAATATTTCTTCTGAGGTATGTGTGCAAGAGTTTTTAAAATACATATTTGGAAGTGGAATTGTTGGGTCTTAAGGTACGAGTATATTTATGTTCAAATTTACATACTAGGTAATGCCAATGGTTTTCTAACTCAGTTGTACCAATTTTAATTCTTGCAGTGAGGTACGAAAGCCCCCTGGCTCTACGTCTCTGCCAGTGCTTATTTTTCCTGTAGGTGTGAAATGATTTCTTACTGTGATTTCTATTTCAAATACAAATTTGTAAATCAAATACTGTGATTTGCATTTCTCCAATTATAGGTATAATTGTTCATCTTTAATGTTTGCTAACTATACTTGTTTTCTCTTTTGTTAATTTTTCATGTCTTTTGCTCTGATTTATGGGTGTTGAGAAATCCTTCTTGGCTCCAAGAATATAAAAACATTCTCCCATATTTCTTCTGAAAGTTGTGAAGTTTTGCTTTCACATTCCATCTGAAATTCAGTTTCTCCTCTCATTCACAGTGTCAAAGCTATCTTATAATGATTTTCAAATATCTATGGGTCAGTTTTAGGTGCTCTGTTTTGTTACACTTCCTATCCCTATGCTGGTCACATACATCCTGAAAAACCTATGTGTTTTTTATATTGGAATATAATTGCTTTACAGTATTGTGTTACTTTCTGCAGGGAATCAGCTATGTGTACACATATATCCCCTCCCTCTCGAGCCTCCCTCCCACCCCTGTCCATCCCACCCTTCTAGGTCATCACAGGGCACCCAGCTGAGCTTCTTGTATTATGCAGCAGCTTCCCACTATCGATCTGTCTTATGCGGGGTAGTGAAAATATGTCAGTGCCTCTCTCCTAGCTCGTCCCACCCTCCCCTTCCCCACCTTGTGTCCACACGTCTGTTCCTATGTCTCTGTTTCTATTCCTGCTCTGCAAATAGGTTCGTGTGAACCATTTTTCTAGATTTCATATATATGTGTCAATACACGATATCTGTTTTTGTGACTTACTTCACTCTGCTAATGACAGACTCTAGGTCTATCCATATCTCTACAAATAACCCAATTTCATTCCTTTCTGTGGCTGAGTAATATTCTATTGTATCTATGTACCACATCTTTATTCATCTTACGTTTGCAAACAGACCTTGAGTTTTGAATTCATAGCAAACAGGTTCCAGCAGCTCAAATCCCTTTCCATTGCTTCCCACAAAGTATGCCTCTCTGGGTGGAGCAGGCTGAAACTTCAGTGGAACCTAAATACCCTTTTCTTTGGCTTCCTTCTTTTTCTGATCATTTTCCTTCACATATTTCAAGAAGCTATCTCAACTCGTGGGTTGCATAATATGTTCAATGAAAGTGAAAGTAAAGTTGCTCAGTCGTGTCTAACTCTTTGTGATCTCATGGCCTGTAGCCCACCAGGCTCCTCCCTCCATGGGATTCTGCAGGCAAGAGTACTGGAGTGGGTTGCCATTTCCTTCTCCAGGGGATCTTCCGGACCCAGGGATCAAACCCTGGTCTCCTGCATTCCAGGCAGACACTTTAACCTCTGAGCCACCATGTGGCCAAAGAAATGACTTTCGTCTTCTAAAAAGGTGTACGAAAAGATGCCTCGCCTCTTTCCCTTTGAATTGGTCATTTTGGTCAATACTGGAAGCTGAAAGTCTTCACATCTTTTCATGTGCTTATTTGGCACCCCTGCCTCTTTGGTGAAACATCTCTTCACGTCTTTTGCCTATTTCCTAACTGGATTTTTTTTACTGTTGAATTTTGAAACTCCTTCACATATCCTAGACATTAAGTCCCATGTCAGATGAGAAAAAGTTTTTAATTTTGTATTTTTTCTTTTGTGGATAGTACATGCTTTTAGTGTCACAATCCTGTTGTCTTTTTTCCTATCTTATGAGGCAATTAAACACTTACAGTACCCTGTGGAAGAGGAGTGATGGTAATGGGCATCCTCCTGAGTTTCTGATCTTAAGCTGCTGATTATCTGATTTGTCTCTCTCGCTCACTTTCAGTTATGAAGGTAAAGGGACTGTGTTTATCAGTTTAAAAGTGTTTGGCTGCAAGAAAGAGCATGCTTGTCTAGAGCAGTTTAAACATGTAAAAACTTACATAATAAAATATCTGGGCCTAGATTCTTTATTATGTGACTGTACCACCTCATTACTGGCTTTTGTTTTTGGCTTGACATCTAAGCAGGAAAAAGGGACAGCGCTTCCCATTGTGTTTTAATTTGGGAACAAACTCTTCTCAGCTGCGCCTTAAATTTATTTCTCCTTACATGTCATTGATCACGACTGGATCCCAGAAATGAGGAGGTGATTATTATACCCAGGGTAAACAGTCATGATTCAGCCTCTGTGCCTGGGCTTCTTTCAGTGGCTGTGTTGATACTGAAGAACACTTGGGGATATCAAACTAAAGGACAAAATGGTAGGGGATTATGCCACCCACAATCTCTGCCTGACATTTGTTTGACTTTGTATTCCCTGTGCCTGGCCACGTGAAGCAAATAGTAGGTGTATTTGGAAGTTTCTGTTGAGCTTATCTCCTATTGCTCAGAACTGCCTCCCCACTCATGAAGGTAGGCCTTTGCAGCCACTAGCTACACCCTCCGCCCTAATGGGTTGGACCATTTACTCAGCATATTTGTTGAAACTGGACCACCACCATATTGCACAGAAAATACAACGTAAATGGTGTACCTAGAGATTCTGACTGCTGTGTTAGGTGCTGAGAACAAAACAGTGAGCACAAGCAGTGGTCCTGAGGTCTAGTGGTAAATACAGTCCTCAATCAAATGCTAAATTATAGCTGAGATATGTGCCCTGAAGGAGCAGCAGTATATAGTACTCTTTGGAAGGAATGATGCTAAAGCTGAAACTCCAGTACTTTGGCCACCTCATTCGAAGAGCTGACTCACCGGAAAAGACTCTGATGTTGGGAGGGACTGGGGGCAGGAGGAGAAGAGGACGACAGAGGATGAGATGGCTGAATGCCATCACCGACTCGATGGACGTGAGTCTGAGTGAACTCTGGGAGATGGTGATGGACAGGGAGGCCTGGCGTACTGCGATTCATGGGGTCTCAAAGAGTCAGACGCGACTGAACGACTGAACTGAACTGAACTGAACTGAAAGTATGATTGGGCCATGAGGAGTGGACCACTGGCCCAAACTCAATAAGATTTATATATATATATATGTAAAAGGAGATTCTATTAATCATTATGATAAAGATCAACTACCCAGTATAAAAATGAGTGTGTGACCAGGGGTATATCATGTAATCAATTTCCCAACTTATAAAACTTTGACAGTCAAGTGCCTCTTTTTTTTTGTTTGTCTTAATTTATTTTTTATTGAAAGATTATTGCTTTACAGAATGTTGCTGTTTTCTGTCAAGCCTCAACATGAATCAGCCATCAGTTCAGTTGAGTTCAGTCACCCAGTCGTGTCCGACTCTTTGCGACCTCATGAATCGAAGCATGCCAGGCCTCCCTGTCCATCACCATCTCCCAGAGATTCACGTTCATCGAGTCTGTGATGCTATCCAGCCATCTCATTCTTGGTCATCCCCTTCTCCTCCTGCCCCCAATCCCTCCCAGCATCAGAGTTTTTTCCAATGAGTCAACTCTTCACATGAGGTGGCCAAAGTACTGGAGTTTCAGCTTTAGCATCATTCCTTCCAAAGAAATCCCAGAGCTGATCTTCAGAATGGACTGGTTGGATCTCCTTGCAGTCCAAGAGACTCTCAAGAGTCTTCTCCAACACCACAGTTCAAAAGCATCAATTCTTTGGCGCTCAGCCTTCTTCACACTCGAACTCTCACATCCATACATGACTACTGGAAAATCCATAGCCTTGACTAGACGGACCTTATTTGGCAAAGTAATGTCTCTGCTTTTGAATATACTATCTAGGTTGGTCATAACTTTTCTTCCAAGGAGTAAGTGTCTTTTAATTGCATGGCTGCAATCACCATCTGCAGTTATTTTGGAGCCCGCCAAAATAAAGTCTGACACTGTTTCCACTGTTTCCCCATCTATTTCCCATGAAGTGATGGGACCGGATGCCGTGATCTTCGTTTTCTGAATGTTGAGCTTTAAGCCAACTTTTTCACTCTCCTCTTTCACTTTCATCAAGAGGCTCTTTAGTTCTTCTTCACTTTCTGCCATAAGGGTGGTGTCATCTGCATATCTGTTATACTATCTAGCTTGCTCATAACTTTTCTTCCAAGGAGTAAGCGTCATCTAATTTCATGGCTGCAGTCCCCATCTGCAGTGATTTTGGAGCCCCCCAAAATAAAGTCTGACACTGTTTCCACTGTTTCTCCATCTATTTCTCATGAAGTGAAGGGACCAGATGCCATGATCTTCATTTTCTGAAAAGCTTTAAGCCAACTTTTTCACTCTCCTCTTTCACTTTCATCAAAAGGCTTTTTAGCTCCTCTTCACTTTCTGCCATAAGGGTGGTGTCATCTGCATATCTGAGGTTATTTTTATTTCTCCTGGCAATCTTGATTCCAGCTTGTGTTTCTTCCAGTCCAGCCTTTCTCATGATGTACTCTGCATATAAGGTAAATAAGCAGGGTGACAATATACAGCCTTGATGTACTCCTTTTTTTATTTGGAACCAGTCTGTTGTTCCATAGCATTTATATAGGCTCAAACACATTTGGAAAAAAAAAAAAGGTCTTTCTTATTCTTCTCCCCCACATTTTATGATTTTAATATCCTGTGTACGTCTTCATGTTTATGCTTTTGCTATTAATTTTAGCTATTGTGGATTTCACATTTTCAAAAATATTTTAAATGTCTGTACTGGCTTATTTATTTGATTACAACTGTTATATTCTCTTCCATATAGGATATAGCTTCTTTTCTATTTAGAAGATACTTCAACATTTCTTTTGGATTAGCTTTAATATTGCTCTATTCTTTTAGTTTTTACTTGTCTGAGAAATTATTTCTCTCTCCTTCTATTCTACATGATAATCTTGCTTAGTAGAGTATCCTAGGTTGCAGGATTTTCCTTTTCGGGATTTTGAATATATCTTGGCATTCCCTGCAATATTGCAACTGACTGCAACATCTCTGAAACCTTATGGGGGGATTCTCTCATGATTAATTCTGTTTCTGTCTTTCTGCCTTTAGAATTTGCTCTTTAACTTTTGTCATTTTAATTATAATATGTCCTTGTATAAGTCTTGTTTGGTTTCATATTGTTTGGGACCTTCTGTGCTTGCTGTACCTGGGTATCTGTTTCCTTTCTCCATTTGGGGAAGTTTTCAGTCATATTTCCTTTAAATTAGTTTACAATCCCTTTTTCTCTTTTTCTCCCTCAATTTCCCTATCATGTGAAGATTGGCAGACTTCATATGATCTCATAGTTCTCATATACTGCTTTCACTTTTTCCTATTTGTTTTTCTATCTGCTATCCTGACTGAGTAATTCCTATTATTTTATCTTTCAGATCATTTATTTGTTCTTCCACATTATTTAGTTTGGTATTTATTGCCTTTAGCTCAGTTTTTATCTCAGGAAATGAATTTTCCGATTTTGATTGGCTGCTACTATAGTTTCCAGTTCTTTGTTACAGTGCTCTGCATTTGATCAATAAACGTTCTTAATTGCTTTAGGATTCCTGTTGCCTTCTTTTTAAACTCAAGGTCTAATAGACTGTAGATGTCCGTTTTATTCTTTTCATTAGAAGTAGTTCCTCTGCTGCTTTATTTCACTTATAGCTCTCTGACTCTATGAATTTAGGATAAACACTTTTCTACTGTGGGGCCTCCTCTTTGTTCTGTGGTTATCACAGCCCTGCTGGGGAAAGATGGGCTCCCTAGTTGTAGGAGTGGAAGCCCTCCTCCAGAAATGGTTCTGGATCTGTGAGGTAGGCAAGACTAGAACATTCCTGCTAGAAAAGGAATCACTGAATATTTCTCTGTAGGAGCTGTCCATCAGGCAGTATGCTCTGTGGTGTCACCTGTTCACCATTATGCATGTTCACAAAGAACACTCTTGTCAGCACTGCCCTTAGCCCTGTCTCAGTGGTGGAAACATTGGCAATAGGACCAAATGTCCCTCAGGCACTGTGCTCAGAAACCACCTTAGCAGATTCACCAAAGTTGTGCATCGGGGCAAACTATAAGAGCTATGGGAATCACCCCAGAGCCCAGCCTTGTTTTCATATGTACACACCCACAGAATCCACCCCTGCTAACTCCGTACCTGCCTGAACCGTGGGAGCACCAGTAATCTGCTTGAATCTCAGGCAGGTGCTGTGCTCACAAATCCATCAGTGGTAGAAATCTGAAGACACACTGCTGCTAGGAATTGACTCAGATTACAGCCTCACATCTGTGTTTGGACAAGCCACTGACACTTTCACTCTCCCAGAGCTCTTAGAAGCAGAGCTATGCCCACTGTGAGCACACTGAGAATAAGGTTGCTTTGTCAAGCATTAACAATGCTACTTCTGTGCAGACCTGAGCTCAAAATGCGCATATCCCCAGTTGCAGTGGGACCACAGTTGAAGCCCCTTTGGGCTTTCTCCAGGCATCCAATCCCAGTTCTCTTTCTGAGGACATTTTTTTTAAAGTAACAATAATTCATATTTCTGTTTTCAAAATGACCATGTTGAATAGGGTGGGAAGACAGATAACTGGAATAGAAAACACTTCTTGCATTTTATACAAAACAGAACTTTTGCTTTAACATATTAATTAAAATAAGTAAGAAAGGATAGAAGTTTTGTACATAAATATAAGTGAAAATTGGAAATTTGAAATAACAAATGGAAATTGCTGCAGGCTAGAATAAGCATGTCTCACATTATAAAAAATAATTTGTAATATTGTACTACCAATCCTCTGAGATAAAGACTTGGTTGGTGGATATTCAAAGAGAAAGAATATGAACAATCCTGACCAATACACTTTACTTAAGGAATCAAAAGCAAATTTCTATCATTCAGAATGGTAAGTAAGGGCTGGGGTGTTGTTAAAGGAGAAAGAAAAAGAAGGAACTGACAGAAGTCAATGCCAGGGATATTTTTCATGCATAATAAAAGTCATTCATATAATTCCACATACCAGTGCTAACAAGTCACCAACACTCATTTTTATGATTCAATATTTAGAAAATGAACCAATAAAAACATCTACCTTGTAATCAGAAAGACAAGTCCATCATCATTAGAATATTGAAGAAAGAAGTTTTGAGATGTTAGAAGTCCATTCTGATTTTTATGACAATTATTGTACTATTATTTACATTATTTTACCATCATTTATACTCACTAAAAATTAGAGATGAGATTTTTTTCAGGATGAATTGTCACAAGCCTAATGGCTTACATTATACATTTTTCCAATAATACAAAAGTATATTATTTGCAAACATTTACATCAAAGAAGTCTAAGTTGCCTTACTTTCTGAACACTTTGAGGTATTCCTAGAACTTCAGGGAAATATTATTTCTAAGAGAAATTTATAAGAATCATAGTCTCTTTGAAAATCAGTGCTAATGTCCTAGAAAAAGGAAAATGTACAAGTTAAAATTAGATGAATTTTAAAGGTCATATCTAAGGACTAAAATATTCTTTTGCTGCTGCAACAATAGTGATGTCCCAGTTTTTATGTAACTTCCACATTAACAAAATAGGTTCTGTCTATGAAATTTACACTCTGACACACTATGTATTTCTAGATCTCAAGCCCTGATGACAATTTAAACAAAATTTTCTCCATTGATATTTATATTGTATGGATTTCTATTTCCAAAATTTATCATCTTGACAAAACTTTATAATTTTACACAGAACCATTTACATATTATTTTATGTATTTTTTATTGAATGAAACTATTAAACATGAGTTTATATAATAAATACTACAGAAATTCTGCTCCTGGCAATGGAAGAATAGCTTATC